>PITA01006814.1:0-97100 GCA_004023965.1 Spilogale gracilis
TTGCTGTGGCCGATGTCAAAGAGGTTACTGCCTATGTTCTCTTCCAGGATTTTGATGGATTCCTGCCTCACGTTGAGGTCTTTCATCCATTTCGAGTTTGCCTTTGTGTGTGGTGTAAGCGAATGGTCTAGTTTCATTCTTCTATATGTAGCTGTCCAGTTTTCCCAGCACCATTTATTGAAGAGACTGTCCTTTTTCCGCTGGATATTTTTTCCTGCTTTGTCAAAGATGATTTGACCATAGATTTGTGGGTCCATATGTGGGCTCTCCACTCTGTTCCATTGGTCTGTTTCTCTGTTTTTATGTAATTGGCCCAGTTTTGATCAAATATCCATCCCTAGGGATGGATTCGAAAAAGGTAATCTAGAATAATCTATTCAAAATAGATTATTCGAAATAATGTTTCGAATTTCGAATAATCTATTCAAAAAGATACACTAGAAAAACTGAATGTGGGTTGAGGATGATTCCCCAAAGAGATAATAGAAGGAAAAAGCAATATATATTTCCTCCTCCCTACTTTTATATTCATGGATCAGGATCTGTGCTGGAGACCGGGGGCATTAGATAAAAAATGTCCATATTCTTTTCCTATAGGAATTCACAGTCTAGTGATAGAAATGGCATGTAAGCAAATAGTCTAGGACGTAGAAATCAATAACCACAAAACAGAAGTCTGATAAAATAAAAGTGGGTGAAAGTGGCTCTTCATTAAACACACTAAGAAAATGAACAGGCAAGCATAGAGTGGGAAGAAATATTAGGATAACATTTTTATTTTTTAACAAAGAAAACCCCTAAACATTCCAAATTTTAAAAGTAGGCAAAAAGCTTGGACACTTTATAAAAGAAGGCACATAAATGGCCAAGAAATCCATGAAAAGTTGCCCAACATAATTAGTTACCAGAGAAATGCAAATTCGAACCACAGTAGGATACCACTACCTAACATCAAGAAAGGCTAAATTTGAAAGATTGAAAACAAATATTGGAGATAATGTGGAGCAGCTCACCTCTCCTATATTCCTTATGGGAACATAAAATAGTTCAGTCATTTTGTAAAGTCATATATTTACACAATGACATAGCAATTCATGCCTAGGTATTAAACCAAGATAAATAGAAATACACATTTATAAAAAAAAAATGCTGTGTTAATGTTCATAGAAACTATATTGTTTATAACTCCAAACTGGAAACAATCTAAATGTCCATTAACACGAGAATGGAAAAGCAAACTGTGGTGGACAGTGCAATGGAATATTAGCCAGAAAAATAATGAAGTACAGATACACATAATGACATGAATGAATCTCATAGAAAGCATGTCAAGTGAAAGGAGCTGGCCATAAAAGAGTCCCCACCATATGATTGCACTTCCGTGACATTCTAAGCTAACAGGATGTAAAATAATTTATGAAGAAAAATAAATGGCACAGATTTGTCCAGAGGGTGCAGAGGTAGAGGTTAGGAGGAAAACTGACCATGAAAGGACCTGAGAAATCCGTCTGAAACAATGAAAATGTTCAAAATCTTGATAGATGTG
Organism: Spilogale gracilis; assembly: GCA_004023965.1. Taxonomy (NCBI): domain Eukaryota; kingdom Metazoa; phylum Chordata; class Mammalia; order Carnivora; family Mephitidae; genus Spilogale; species Spilogale gracilis. The sequence goes on from PITA01006814.1 coordinate 1,547, forward strand.
GGTTACACAAGCATATCCATTTGTAATTGTGTATTTCATTACATATGAACTTCACATTAAATGAAAAAAAGTATTAAAAAAAATAACTAGTTAGGGTAGAGAGTGATGCGCGGTGTGGAGAAATCAGGAATAACACGATGTTTGTAACTGTGGAAGCTGGATGATGAGTACATAGAGGTTTGCTAAAGTATTTTGTTTATTTTGTGTGTTTGAAATTTTCCATAAAAAGAGTTTTTAAAAAGCAAATCAATCCATATTTAACAATATGATGACTTCCATGAGAAACATACAAACCAAAACCACTAAACCTAGGGCAATTATCTGCCTGGGAAGTTGGGGGTAGGAGCGAGGGGTGAAAGTGGCTCTTGGAAAAGGCATTCAAGAAGGAGGACATTTGGGGCACCTGTGTGGCTCAGCTGTTTAAGCGACTGCCTTCGGCTTAGGTCATGATCCTGGAGACCCAGGATAGAGTCCCACATCGGGCTCCCTGCCTGGCGGGAAGCCTGCTTCTCCCTCTCTCACTCCCCTTGCTTGTGTTCCCTCACTGGCTGTGTTTCTCTCTGTCAAATAAATAAAATCTTTAAAAAAAAAAAAAAAAAAGAAGGAGGACATTTGATTTGGGAGTTACGGGCCAAGAAGGCCTAAAGTGGTTGGAAATGCCCAGAATAGCCAGTGAGCCATTAGAGAGCACCGAGGAGCTTATGACAGGGCAGCACAGGACTGCCAATGATGTGTATGCTTCTGAAACTACCCTTACCCCCATAGGGACCAGGGTGGCCGAGTGTGCAAGGCGGGGGGAGCACACGCAGGCTCTCCTACTCTAAGTATCTTTGGATGGTCTAAGTCATGACCCTTCTCTGCACTTCAGCTTTCTTACCTGTAAAGTAAGAGGAGTCAATAAGATTATTCCTAAGGTCTCTCCCAATGCTTGAAGGTTTTCTGCAGCAGCAAGCTAGTTGTGGTGAAGGGGGAATAAAACAAAGATCTGAGAACCTCTAATTCCCAGAGTTTTCCTAAGCCGCCTTTCACATATTCCAAGGTGTACACACTTCTTTAACATTTAACATCCCAGAAACCAAGGCATGCCTTACAACTGATAACGTCAGACGGCCAGGCTCCAGCAATGCCACAATCACATTTGCTGCCTGGAGGCCCTCAATTATTATTCTGGGGTAAAATGACTGGCAACCGCAGCTATTGATGTCTGGTCAACGAACCACCTATGGACCTTTGGAGGAAAAAATGTGAATTGCAGTAGTTTCTGGAAAACTTCTACTCATGCCTTCTAGTGGAATAAAAAATGGCACCAATATCAGAATTTACAAACTAGTATCCGTGGGCTGACAGAATCGTCCCAAGACAACAGCATTCTTTGAAGAAATGCTGCATTCCAAGATTGTCTCAAGGGCTCAGTTGACAATATTATGTGCAAAACACCAACGACTCAGTCAAAAAGTGCTGTGGAAGAGGTAAACCATTCCAAGTGTGAAGAAGTCTTGGTAATATTTTCAATGTATTTTGCTTGCATTTTCCTTTTTACATATACCCAAGGGCGATAAGTGATTTAAAAAACGTATGTCTAAGTTAAGTCTAAAAGAGATTTTCATTCAAAATATATCTAAATCATGTCTGTAAGATTTTTCAGTATTAATAAAATAAAATAAACTCAAAGTAATTAGAAAACATCTTATAGCTTAATTGGTGATGCTTTTACTTTCTAAGAGATATGTAAATGAATAGTTGGGTTGGTAGTCTTAACTGTGATGAAATAGGATAGTGAAACCTGATGCCTCCTCCAGCACTCCCTTCCTGCTTCTCTGTACTCTTTTAAGACTCCAGATAAAGTGTCGTGTCTGAGGACTTTCTGTAACTGGGAGCTGTCCTAAAGGCTTTACAAACATCCCCTACCTATCACACACTAGCCTTATAGGAGATACCATTATCATAGCCTTAATGTTGAAGAGACTGAGACATCTTGCCCAAGATCACACAGTTGGCATCACTTCCTTTTTGAAATTGGTGGAAAAAATCACAAAATGAACTTTTCCCAGCTTAGATAAACTTTCTAGAATCTGACCACAAAAAAACAGTGCATGGAGCCCCTGTGACTTAGGGCAGCACCCCAGAAGGTTCTTAGGTTTAGAACAGGCTCTCCCATACTGCTCAAGGGAGGCCAGCAACACGCAGTGACACGGAGGCAAGCTTTGGAGTCAGACAGAATCAGGTCTCAGTGTCAACTCTACCACTTACGGGGTGTACGATTTTTGAGCAAACTATTCATGTTCTCAGAGCCTTAATTTCCTCCTTGGTAAAATGGAACTAATATAATCTAACTCCAAGAGTTGGGGAAGGGTTAAATAAGCTCACTCAATTATTCATTTAGTCAACAAATATCTACAGAGTGCCTGTTGCATGCTAGGTACTGTATGAAGGTAAAGTGAATACTATATCAAAGTCCCTAGCAGAGTGCCGAGTTATAGAGTAGATGACCCTCCAGAGAAAATGGGTTTTTGTTTTTATTTTACTGCACCTATTTCCCCCTTTTTACCAGCACATCATTTTCCTTTTGGGGAGTCCCCTTCACCCCCATCTTTTGCTGCTGTAATCAGATGTTCTGTTCTTCACTTGCCTGGCCAGGAGCATGTAACCCTAGCTGGGTCATGAGTGTATGCTTCCTGGGACTTGAGTCTTCAGCAGAGAGACAGAGCCTGAAAACGGTAGGTGTCCATGCATTCCACCTCTGCCAGAGCTCTTCCACTTGGGAGCAGAGCTGTCTTGGTTCCTATTCATTTTCAAGCCTCATTCTCCAGCCTTACTATCACTTTTGTTTGAAGTCACATTATCATTCCAAAAATTCTCTTTTTGTAAGTTACCTAGAACTAGTATTTGTCACTTGCAACCAAAGAAATGATGCCCAATAAAGAAAAAAAGGTTCACTTCCCTTTCCCACATATGTAGTATTGATTTTGGAGAATAGAAGAAATAACAAAAAGGTTCATTGATGGCAGAGAGAAGTTAGAAGACCACATTTTGTTAGCATATCTTCTAAATTCAGAAGAGTTGATGTCAGATATTCTAAATAACAATGATTGACTTACATAGGTTGGTGTGTGGGGGGGATGTTTACTGTGGGATACACATGTACACACTTTGTCTCAGCTAAAGCTCATCGGAACATGTGGAGTAGGTATCATCATCATCCTGGTATCCTAGATGAGGACACTAAAGCTTAGAGAGATTAAATAACTTGTTTATAGGACCAGCTATATAATTTGTAGTACCTAGTATAAAATAAAATTACAGGGCCCCATGTTGAGAAATTATTATGAATTTTAAAATGGCAGAGCACATGGGTGGCTCAGTCAGTTAAGCGTCTTCCTTCGGCCTAGGTCATGATCCTGGGGTCCTGGGATCAAGCCCCATGTTGGGCTCCCTGGTCAGCAGGGAGCCTACTTCTCCCTCACTCTCTGCCCCTCCACTCAGCTCATGCTCTCTTTAGCATGCCCTCACTCTCTCTCTCTTTCTCTCAAATAAATAAATAAATACATACATACATACATAAATACATACATAAATACATAAATAAATACATAAATAAATAAATCTTTTTTAAAAATTTCAAAATAACAACAGCAGAACACAGAATAAAGTTCAGAGTCCTTCTGGGCATGGTTCTCCCCCTGCCCTCATCCCCATAACTGCACAGGTCACATGTGCATAAGGCTGGCCCAGCTTGCTTAAGCTAGTAAATGGTAGAGTTAAGACTTAAAGAGAACTCTTTGATCCAGAAATCCATAGCCTCAATTTATAAGTAACCCTACAATGGGAGTGCCCTAGATCAGAATGATAATGATACCCATTCCAGATTGTTCAGACTGGCTGGGCATTGCCCTCAGTCTCTACCCCATAGAGCAGCTGAGAGACTCAAATGGAAAGCTGATAATTATGAGGACCTCAGAGATGCCCAGGGGAAAGTTATTAATCTAGAACAGTAGTGACAAGTCTTATTGTCCCCTGTCTGCCTTCAGTTAAGGCCCCACCCTTTGAGAAGGTTCTAGGCCAATTAGAGAGAATGTGGAAGAGAGTGAGCAAGGTGGTGAAAGAACTGCACACAAGGATTTATGAGATTGTTAGTGGTGATCCTGTAGACCAGAAGAATCACAGTTGCCATCAACTCTCTTCCCTGCTGAGACAGAAGCTCTGTGAGAAGTGGGCTCTCTCCTGCTTACCCCAAGTGTTTGGCGCAGTGCCTAGGACCTAGTTAATGCAAAATAAATAGTAAATGAAGCAATTAATTAAACAGTTCACTGAATGTCTGTCAAGTAGAAGAGGAATTAGATGTGTTTTTCCCCAAGGAGGAACATTAGTTCCAATGGAATAGACAGGTATTGACTCTCGGATACAGGAAAGCTCTGCATCCCCAGGATGGAACAGGCTACCAGGTCCCCTTCAAAAGAGGGACTCAAGTGTGGAGATGTGACCAAGGTATTCCCCAAATGCATTTCCTAGAATACCAGAAATAGCAAAAAGTTTTCTACTCCTAAGGAATTTCCAACTGATTGATGGTGGTAGCTACCTGGGTTTCTGTGGAAAAACTGCTCATGCAGAAGGTCAGTGAGAAATACTGCTGCTCTTGAGACATCTCTCTAAACATTAATGTCTGTGAATCCATGACCTTGTACATTTTATCCAACCCAGAACTCTTGGGTAAGGCTAACTTTGATGCCCCAATCAATATAAGGCCAAGAATGGAAACCAAGCTCACCAGAGCTCATCTCTATGTGTAGCCAGACCAATCTGCAACTCTCCTGTTTTCAGGAGAATTTTTTACCCTAATTTGGACAGTTAATTGAAACACATTGTCATTTAATTCTATAAATCTATAAATTCTATAAATTTTTAGATTAAATCTATAGTTATGGGGATTTTGAGGGTTCCTTGGGGGTTTTGTTTGTTTGTTTTCAGTTTTAGGCTTAGATACTGTCTCTATAATATTCAATCCCACTGGGCAATGCTAGATGTCAGATTCACCACACTTACAGACATTTGCAGGGAGAGAACTCTGAATAAATCTGTCTAAGGAGTAATGATGAATTACATTACTTCATAGTGATGTTAACCTTTGGAGGCAAAAGTCCAGACAGGTTGAGGAATGGAAAATGAGGACATAAGTGGGGGGACAATTCCATTAGCTGTAATCAAAAGAAAAGGCCAAAAGGGGATTAAAATCTATAGCATGTTCAAAAAGGCCAGAAACTAAACCACTCCAACTTTGAAGAAGAAAGATTAAATATTTGCCATTGTTTCCTCTTTCTTCCACCAAATGAGTTTATTAATTTATACTTAACACTCTGCCTGCCTTGGTTAGCAAGAGTTTTTAAAATGAATGATAGCCTTACTTATTTAAAACCAAGGACAATATAATCTGCCAGTACAGTTTCTGTCTCCTCTAACCCATATTTTATAACTTTGTTTAGATCAGAGATTTTAAACCTAGAGATCCAAACACTCCATTTTTAAAAAAATATGATCCAGAAGGTCACTATAACTTTATTAGAATTTTAGGTTTTATATATATATATATATATATATATATATATATATATATATATATATAATTTTTTCTCCCCCAGATCAAATGCTTCAAAGTTGTTTAAGATTGTTAAAGAGAGTCTCTGATTATACTTCTAGAAACAAATATTAAGAAATTCTAGATGGACTATCTCAGTTTTGAGGTATCCTCTTTTCTTGATTCAGGTATTCATCAAATATTGAGTTGTATGCTATTCTAACTATTTTTACTAAATACTTCCTCATTTAATCATCCTTGGAGATAGCGAACATTGCCTGCTGCTCATCTTTTTCTTTCTTATAGAAAACAAACTCTGAGCAGAGTTTGACTAATAATCGTTGTTACCATTTACTTAGTACCTCTTATATGCTCATTGTTTTTACATCTCATTTAATCTTACAACAGTCCTATGAAGTAAATGCAATTTTCTGTCCATTTCTACAATGATAAGTAAATGATCTAGGAAGTTCAACAACTTGTCCAAGGATATTTAAGTTGGTATATGACAATGGATTTGAGCCCAGACCTAATTTCCAATCCTTTTTATTGGTTACTACACCACACTGTTTTTTCTTGATAGCCTGTAGTACTTGCTCATGCTCATCCTTAACCCTGAGCAGTCAGACAACCAACTAGCAGGGACTCCACCAGCGTTTGATTTCTGACTGACCTTACCCATTAAGCAGTCATGTTGGCTTCCCTTCCATGGATGCACACTTTCAGAAGAGGAAATATGTGTCACCAAATAGGAGCAACATAAAGACATCCTATAACTTCCCCCCTCTGGAAATTGTTCCCAGGCCACCCAGAGTTGTGTCTACAAGTGCCTGTGTGTTTCCTGTGAGACTCTGTCACAAGAGTCATCTTCTGCCTTATTGGGACTCATGGGAGCTCTGTTACTAGGATAGGGATGGATCTTCTGGTGCAGATCGAAAAAGATAACAACTAGGGAATGATGGTGTCACAAAGAAGATATCCTCTTTCCCACATCTCTGATTCTCCAAGGATCCACATAAAACCACCGTCCCTGAGAAACCTCCCTGCCTGGACGTCAAATGTCATTAGCACTCACAGGCAGCACTCCACCACAGTCAGAACAGGCAGTGACAGGGGGGTATGAAACATTGAATGTAATAATCTCTCCCTCACTCATGCATGCAAGCTTTTTTTTGCCTGTCTGTGATGTTCCAGACACTTCTGAGGTCTAGTAGGTAGCTCCTCCTCAGGAGTGTTGGAGAGGGCACATGCAATATCAGAGTTACAGTAACTGTATATCAAGAGCTAAAATAGTGGTATTTTTCTTTTTCTTTTTTTTTTTTAAAGATTTTATTTATTTGACAGAGAAAAACACAGCCAGAGAGGGAACACAAGGAGGGGGAGTGAGAGAGGGAGAAGCAGGCTTCCTGCCGAGCAGGGAGCCGGATGTGGGACTCGATCCCAGGTCTCTGGCATCATGACCTGAGCTGAAGGCAGTCACTTAACCAACTGAGCCACGCAGGCACCCCAATAGTGGTATTTTTCAAGGGCTATGAAAGCATAGAAGAGGTAGCAACAAACTCTCCTGCAAGAGTTCAGGAAATCTTCCAAGAGGAAGTCACATTTAAGTGTGGTTCCGAAAGAAGAGTAGGAATTTTCCGAGAGGAAAAAAAAATGGGGTAAAAGTGTTCTAGAAAGGTCCGGCATAAAGTTTGAACAATTACAATGTGTTGGGCGGACACCATGACTTTCGGTTTGACTGCAATGGAGAGGTACCAGACGTCTGAGTCTGAGTCTGGTGTGACACTGTGAGAACCTTCTGTGCACATCCAAGGTCTTGATGATCTCTTGTCTGTATGACACCATTCTCTTCTCAATTACTTAATATCTTACTGTACTTCCCCCTTATTATATTAGAAACATGAGTGGGAAATGGAAGTTTGAAAGGATTCGGGACAGAGAAGAGAAGCAAATGACTATTTCAGTAACCGTTTCCAGAGATGGAAACTATTAAACATAGCTATACCAATAATTTTAAACTTTAATTAAAGACATGTGGAAGAAAGGACTGTGTATACAATGTGAAGAAAACAAATTACATCAAAGAAAATGCTTTGCTCTTTTCTTCTTTTACTTTTTTTTCCTTTTCTCTTCTTTTCTTTTTTTTAACATTTCCAGAAGAATAATTTTGGAGAGGTGAACAGAGATGGGAAGGTATAGTTATTGAGTGTCTATTTTGTGTTATTGTTGATAACATTGAATTCATTGTAATTCTTAGTTCATAATATACTCTTATCATTTTAATAATGAGTAATCCTCATCATCAACAGTAAAATAATCTATTGTTGAACCTGCCATGGAACTTGAGAACTAGGACATTGGTGCTTACCTGTGTGTTCCTTTTCCCTTCCTTCTCTAGCCTCATCCCAAATAACACTTTCCAAGTTCTCCAACTTGCAAAGTGAGCTCCTTTCATTTGATGGACACTATGAAAAAAATGGCCAGTTTGCACATGCACACATTTGTATTTATTATATTACAAGGACTCAGTCACTTGGAAATATATAGCTTTGGTTAATTCCTTTCCCTGTGCAGTATATTCCATATAAACCATGGATTTATCTATTCTGCTGTCGGGGGGCCAGGGTTGGAGGGGATATGGGTTTTTCCCTGTTTATCTACTCTATGAAAAACTCTTTAATTTTTTTCCTATCTTCAATTTCAAATCGCCCTCTAGCTCTGAACTGGGTATTATTATCTTTACTATATGGGTGAGAACATGGAGACTCAGAGAGAGTAAGAAACTTCCTGGCCATCACATAGCCACTCAGCAGCAGAGCCAGAGTTTATCTTTAACCTGATTCTCTGTGAGTCCAAAGCCTGCAGTATCACTTCCCCCCTTCCTTGGAGGCCCAGTTTTTCCTCTCTATCCAATGTGTTCAAGACTCAAGAGACTCCCCCCAGCTTACTTTTGGTTTTTCTGAGTCTATTGTATGAGTCACTGCTGGGGTGAAGAGGGGATTTCCTGAGCCGCCCCTGCCAGGGGATGTCAAAACAACCTGCTCACCCAAGCAATTCCATAGGTAGTAGTCAGCCACACTGAAAACTTTGGGACCAGCCAGTTGGGTGGGGCTGCTTTGACCTAGGGATCTGCTGGAATGAGTTTCCTCCTTTTCCACCATGTGTGTCCTCAAATAAGTAATAATAACCCTTTACTTGGGAACAGAACCATACCATTTCTAAAGCTCTCCCTCTGAGTAAGGAAAATAAGTATTATTAGCCCCATCTTGCAGATCCAGGTGTCGGGAGATTGTAATTTAACTGGTAAGGGGTGTCATGGAAAAAAGGACTTGAGTTCAGAGTCTGTTCTGTTTTTCTATATGCACATCTCCTACTTAAATGAAATCCATCACACAGTGATAGAGACTTGAAAAGAATCTGAAAACCTGATATTCAGGACATTCCCCAACATAGTCTTCACTAAGAGTCCCTTTCTTTCCAAAGGAAAAATACCCAGTCAGCTCTCTAACCACATACTGTCTGTGAACCACAGATTTTGCTAAATGAGAGCCACAATACAGAAAGAGGTCGGTGACCACATGATGTGGTTTGAAGGTGCCAGGACAGAACCCTCCCTTTCTGTCTCTTTCCATGGTCTGTCACAGACACTGAAGGCTCAGTACTCCTCCACTGGTGCCTTGTTATTTCCACCTCTCAAGTGTGAGATCTAGCATAGGTCACATTAAGAAAAGTCACTGACAATGTAGACCAAACATTAGCTGTGTCTTCTTTCTGTATCATAATGGGACATTGTGCAATATGTTTACCCTAGGATTATTTAATTCTCTATTGTTCAGTACATCATGTACTATTGTTTAAGGCCCAGATTCTGTAAAGAAACATACTAACATATAGACTCTTTTTTCAAGCCAGATGAAAATGATTTTTGTTTGGAAGAAAAATAACCCCAAAGGTTATGGTTTTATTGCCCGGCTGGACATTACCCAGTTTTGTCCTACTTGGACATTCTTTCTTCAGCACACATAAATACTTTCTGCTATACATTTATTTTTTAATGATTTTTACTAATCTGTTGGTTTCTTCATTAAGGATTTCAATTAATCTTGTACATGTGCTCACTTTATAATTGCTTATATTTTTAAGAAATTATACTTTGATGAGTCTAATGTTTAATGCCAAAATGAGAGTCTCCAGTTATTACTACTGCATAACAAATTATTCTATGGGGTGCCTGGATGTCTCAGTTGGTTGAGCAACTGCCTTCGGGTCAGGTCATGATCCCGGAGACCCGGGATCGAGCCCCACATCAGGCTCCCTGCTCGTCGGGAGGCCTGCTTCTCCCTCTCTCACTCCCCCTGCTTGTGTTCCCTCTCTGGCTGTGTTTCTCTCTGTCAAATCAATAAATAAAATCTTTAAAAAAAATAAAAAAAATAAAATTAGTGATGTAAGACAGCATCCAGCTCATTTACTCACAGTGTGGGTTGGGACTTTGGGAAGGGCTTGCCGGGAAGTTTTTATACAAGATCTCTCGTATGGTCACAGTAAGCTATCTGCCACGGCTGTAGGCATCACAGGCTGGACTGGCCTAGATGTCCACGGTGGCTCATTCTCATGGGTGCAGTTGATGCTGGCTGCTTACTAGGAGCCGCTATGAATAGCCTCTAGAGGGTGTTAGTCTCAGGGAATCAGCCTTCTTACACAGGGGCTGGCTTATCTCAGGACAAGCACCCCAAGAAAATCAGATAGAGCTGCATGGCCTTTACTGACCTCGCCTGGGAAGTCCACAGTAACACTTCTGCAGCACCTCACTGCTTCAAATAGAGCCATGGAGAAGGAACACACAGCCACCTCTTTTTGGGAAGAGTATCAAAGGATTTTTGGACTATGTTTTAAAAAGTCACATGAGAGAACCACTTTGAACCCTACAGTGGGAATGAATACTCACATCTGAGCTATTAAAATATTAGAAAGATGGTTGGGGACAAAGAAGGCAAGAGGAGTTAGGAGCTCAGGGTAAGGGAGCTGGAAAGCGGTGTTTGTGCTACTCCAGGTTAAAAAGTGATTGGAGCGTAATTCAAATTAAATTAATTAGACGTAATTCAAATTAAATATTGAAAAGATTTAGTAGCTGATTGGCTAAGGCTCGCCTTAGCTCTGTGATAAAGAGTCTGACTCCATTTTCATTATCATTTTTAAGTAAGTATTTGGCTGCTGACAATTTTTAAGTCTCAGCCTCCCTCTGCCCCTTTTTCCCCACAACCAGGGAAGCTGATAAGAAAGCCCAGTACTCCCTCCTTTGGCACCTGTGGGAAGTTTAAACCATGTGTGGAAACTCTCACTCCAGCCCCACCCGACCACTATAAAAACCCCAGCCAACTCTCCTGTCCCTGAGCTCTCAAGTCATTTTTGGATGTGCTGGGAAGCCACCCTACTCTCCCTAGAAAGCCTCATTGTATGAATAAGAAATCTTTTATAATTAATCCCTTAGCACATGAATGCCATCATCATTCTTGATATGCCAGCCACAGTCTGGGTGGGCACCTTTAGAATGACGATGACTAGTTCCCAGTCATACCTTGTGCACTTATTTTGGTTTCTGAATAGAAAAATAATAATAGTTAGCATCTATAGCCTTCTATACGCTAGGCACTGTGGTGACACTTCGATTTGAACTCATGTAATCCTCACAAGAGACCACTGACATGGTACTGTTATTATCCCCATTTTACAGTTGGGGAAATGGGTCAGAGGAGAGCAACCAGTGGAGGGGAAGGATTGACCAAAAGGGCTTCCCTCTCCAGACTCGAAGTGTAACAGAGAAGCTGGCGAACCCACTAAGAGAAAGAAACTTCCACCTCTATGGAAAGTTATGATCAGTTTCAGGCATGTTTAATTTCTGATGAAAGGGGGTATACAAAAGAAGACATCCTTTGGCATTTAGAGATGAGAGTTTATTCAACAGAAAATATATTGGGCTCCATTTAAGTGCCAGACACTAGATAGGTCCCCAACAGAGCTGTAGAGTCACCAACATCCTGGATGCTGGAGGTAAGATGCCAAGAGAAGGACAGAAGCTGAGGGTTGTGAACTCACATTCAGAGCACGGGAGAAAGAGGAAGAACCAGCAAACCAGACAGAAAAAGGAGAGTCATCTAAATAGTGGACCCCCTGAGTAGGTGGGTCTGAAAATATTTTTTTTAAGAAGATGCCATTTAAAAATTGGACAAAAGAAGCTTCTTTTGATCTGGAAGTTCCTCTTCACTTGATGGTCCTTTTCAGTTATGCAGACAGAAGGCAAGTGGGCACCCACTGCCAGAGGGAATTCTAGAGCAAAGCACTTTATTTTTGCCTTTGGGAAGATGCCCTCCCTTACTACTCAGAGAGCTTCACTTAGGTGGAGGTAGGAAAATTTGCAAAGAGACCCCAAAGGCGTGGGTATCTGGACTCCCTTTAAGATGTTTGATTTTATTACATCTTTCCCACAATCAGAGATGGCCCCTACTGAAGTCTACTGGCAAAAAGGACACCAAAGGTTACTGAAAAGGGTTTCCCCATGAGGAAATCTCTGAACTGATTATCCAGATTCAATATTTAGGCAGTGAAAAGGAAGAGTCATTTCCTACAAGTGTGTGGCCTGTGATTCTGCTGGTGGAATCACTTTGAGCACAGTTAGGAGCACTAACGTGTAGCAACATTGGCTGAGAATAACACTGGAAGGTTAGTACTGCCCTTCCTTAAAGCTCTTCAGCTTCGAAAGTGTCTAAAACAGCGAGATTGTCACTGAGTCAGGAAGTGAGGGTGAAGGTAACCAGCCAGGACCAGAACATGATGATGACCTCAGACAGCAGTGTCAGAAGCTAGAACCACTGAATGTGAAAATGTGATCTTGTTTGTAGCCCAAGCTGATGAAGCAAGTCATGTAGTTATAAGGACAAAAAAGGCATAATCTTAACCATCTTGCCACCATTCTTTTTTTTTTTTTTTTTTTAAGATTTTATTTATTTGACAGCGAGAAACACAGCGAGAGAGGGAACACAAGCAAGGGGAGTGAGAGAGGGAGAAGCAGGCTTCCCGCCGAGCAGGGAGCCCGATGTGGGACTCGATCCCGGGTCTCCGGGATCATGACCTGAGCCGAAGGCAGTCGCTCAACCAACTGAGCCACCCAGGCGTCCCTTGCCACCATTCTTCGAATACTCATTATGCCCACTGTATTGCAATGTTCCTGATATAGGAAAGGTGTTTAATATATGGTAACTGATCAGTAACATTCTTATTAATCTCAGTATATTGTTGGTTCTGTTGGTCAAAGCACTAACTTTGACTCGGTGGTCAAAATAGTCCTGGTAGAATAATCAAGTAATGATGCCAATAGTCACCTGTCTTTTGAATCTCATTCCTCAAGTAAACTATGAACAGTGCAAGAAGAGCTATTGTTTGAGATAAGGAAGGAAAGGCTGCTGCCAAAGGCATCATCACAACCTGATGGCAAGTGGTGACAATCCTTCTTCCTGCAGCTGGAACCTAGACGGCAGAAGAGAGACACAGTCCTTAACCTCTAGGGACTGTTATTATCCGGGTCCCTAATTAGCAGCAGAAGGTGGCTTTGTTTGCTTATTTTTACCCTGAACACACGGCCCAACTCTGGGGACTCTGCCAAGGGAAAAAATGATTACTTGTAGATGGAGGCAATCTGGTCAACCTGCAAATTTGGGAGGGGACACTTCCTTCCTGTGGATGTCTCTTCTCCTCTTCCTCATATTTCTCCTCTGCCTTCCCTGGTTTACCTCCTCCTCCTCATCCTTGACTTCTTTCCATCCTGCCCACAAACCCCACATTTCCTATATTCCCATCCACATGACCTTGGGAACATTTCCTCATCCCACAGATGGACCACGAAACATGGCTCTGTGTGTAAGCAGTTTCGGGAAACCCAGGACACCAGACACCTACCCTTCCTAGAAATTCACAGGGCAACTCACCATGCCCAGAGCTCTAGGAAATCCTGTGGTCAAGGCACCATTTAACTCTCTTGAACCCGGGGCTTCCTAATCTCCTTTGTTTACAAATGCAATCATATTTAATTACTTTTTCCAAGGACACAGAAGTGTGAGACAATTTTGTCGGATGAGGCAATGTGGAAGGAGTGCTGGGGAAAGTATTAAAGAACTGAATTAGGGCCAATGTGCATAAAAAAGAAGGTGCAGAGAAGGCAGGTGCATAAAAAAGAGGGTGCTCATGGAGACCCCTAAAAATTCTAGTCTGAAAGCAAGTAAGGAGGGTGCAAGTGAATTCCATTGTCCTAGCTCACCATTGAGCCTCATGTGCTTCCCTTATATCTGAGGGGTGAATTGGAAGATGGTGATGGATGTGTCTGGCAGGGATATTAGGGAAGGCGCTAGATATTTTCATTTTATTTTCTTCAGAGCTTTCCAGTTTTAGTCTTACTGTGGTACACATAGGAAATTATTGTAGTTTTGCTTTTGTACGGCACACTGCAGTAAACGGAGGAGGGTGCTTGGTCCAGAAGAGAGTCAGTATCTCAAGCATCCGTAAGCCATCTGTGCCCTGATGAGGCTGTGCTGTGCTGTTCCAGGTGCTAGCAAGTACCTGAAACGTTTTAAGCATCTAAGTGATCCGATGAGGGTAGCATCAAGGGCTCTTGTGGGTTTCAGCTGAGACCCAGAAAAAGATCGGAAGCAGCTGGTCCATCTAGTTCTACAAACTTGCCAGGGTCCTCCCACTACAGGATCTTGTACATATGTTTTGCTTCTGTCTGGAGTTGTTCCCTCCAGCATCGCTGGTCTCCACTTTGTCCTCCTCCTCATCCTTCTGCTCACAGCTCGAATATCACATTTTCAAGGAAACTATCCCTCATTCCTCAAGATCAGTCTCCTTGATCATATCTTCATATGCATTTTCACCCATACTACTAATTTTAATTTACAGTTATGCATTCACATTATTATCTGAGCTTCTCTCAGAGAGACCAGGTATTTGTCATGTTGCTTCCCCACCCAGAAAGGACCCCCCCCTCCAATTCTTGTAGCCATCCTTCAAGGCCTTTCTTAGATTCCACTTCCCATCAATCTCCCCAGTTGCAAATAATTTTGCCCTTCTTCTCTGCTATTCTATGAGTATGATTTCTGCACATCTCTAATAGCTTGTAGAACAGACAGTTAGGGATGTTCTGCCTATCCCTGCTGTTTTCTGGTCCTATCACATAGTCACTGTGGGGCCTGCCAGCTTCATTCTATGTGACTCCACTTGAGGCCTCAGTAGAGAGCAGTGTGGATACCTGAACCAATCAGTCCATTCTCTGGGATTTTAAGGTCTGGTTTTGAAAGAGTTGCATCAAGCTGTCTTATATACCCAACATTCTAAGATGCAGCACCCTGGAGCTGTGAAAGGCCATGGTTTTGCTTTGTAGAGAATGGGGCTTCCAGTGAAGGAAAAAAATGAAACTGTACTCACAGAGAAGTGGGGACAAGATAGTGTCCATCAGCATGGGAGTCTCTGTGGCCAATGGTTCCTGAACCTCAACTCTATCCAATCTTTGCCTCCCCTGGAGCGGCAAAGTCAATTCTACATGGCTTAATTTGAATGGGTTTCCGCCACTCTGTCACCAAGAATACAAACAAATTCTTATGTATAGATCACTCTTGAGAGCTTTTTGGGATGGTATTCATTGCTTGAATCAAGGACAAATCAGGATAGAGAAAGTTAAAACTGCAATAAAACATCACAGAGTTTAATTTCTCATTTCTAAAATATGTTTATCTGAGGTCTCCACTGGGACCACAGAGTACAATGGGAAGATTATGGGCTTTGGAATGAGATTTGGGTTGGAGGCCAGCTCTATTTTTCCCAAGCAGGAATTGTGAGTCTAGGCAATTGACTATACTACTCTGAGCCTTATCTGTCAAGTGGAGATACTAATACCTGCCTTAAAGAGTTATTATCACATGGTGTCCTGAGTGATACATTGGAGGACTTGACACAGAATCTGGCTCAGGACGGGTGCTCAGCATTCCACATTTGACTGGATCTAAGACACCATCAATCATGGTAGGCATCATGATTTTATGTTCCACTGAGAAAGAAAAAGTCGAATAATCCGTGACATGTAATTGCTTCCATGAGACATTCTGATTTTGGAGTTGTTAAACTATGAAAAGATGTGTGCCTAAGAATCAGTGAATTGCAGTATGTGTATCAAGCACAGGGAATTCTAGGCAATGATGTCAGGTCCTGGTGATACAGGAGTGAATGAGACTGAGCTTGCGTCCCAAGGCGCTAGGAGCTAATAATTAATACATTTCAGATTTTCAAAAGGACACCAGATAACCTTAGATGGTGAGTTCATCACCATTGCAAAGATGCCTAGGATCAAGAAGGGGAACAGCAGAGAAATAGTAGACTTTAATCCTCTTATATGTCGTTAGATCCTATAGCAGTTATATTTTCATGCTCTGCATACAATCCAAAACAAATTGTCTGCTTACAATTAAAATCCTGCTGAGTTTCCAAGAGTCCAGCCCCCAGGGAGCTATTTGAACCCCATGTCTTATCCACAATGACGCAATTCTACTTTTAAGGGACAATTAAGGGGTTTCCTTGTAAGTCAGGCCAAACTTTCTCCAAAATACACGAAGGAAGTGCCTGGAAAAGAAAACGTTTGAGACTTGTTTTCATACTGTCACTTAAGAAGAACAATTTCCAAAAAGGACTGATTTAAAAAAAAAAATTAAATTTGGAAGTTCTGTGCTTTATAGCCCTTTACAGCCTTTTAGTAGAACAGAACAAAGTCCCTTAGGAAACTTAATGTAACAGTAACCAAATGTCCTTGTTAAGCAGCCATTTATTGGTCTATTAAATCTGATCTGAACTGTGATACTTTGTGGTAAATCTTTTCTCCAACATAAATTGCTCAGTATGGGCTTCTTACGGCATCTCCCCCTCTGGAGACAGCTTTTACATCTCCCAGAAAAGGCAAGGCTGTTTGTATCTTCCCGGGCAACCCCTGCAGGGACATCTAAAAACATTTTCATTACCTCATTTGCTTAGGAATATTTAAAAATTATTTTAGAGATAGTTCAGCCCCGCTGCTTCGTTTTACAGATGAGGCAGGACTAACAATTAGTAAGTACTTAGTTGAGATGAGGTGCTGTCTTTGACCCTGGGAATGCAGAAATGAATCAGAGATTTTCTCAGCCCTCAAGACACTAGCCATCCAGTGGGGAAGAGAGATCAATAAGCTCAGTGGTAAGTGCAAGACGACCAAGGGAGCCCCCTACAAACTAGGGCTGGCAGCTGGGAGAGAGGACGAGAAGGATCTGTATTGGTCAAGTGCATTGTCAGGGTCCCTGCAGGGACCAAGGCTCATTCAGATGCTTTAAAAGAAGAGATTGTGATGAAAGGACTTACTTACAGAATGTGGGCAGAGCAAAGGGAGCAAAGAGGGGATTTGGGGCACCCTGAGAATAGTGAATGGGGAGCTCTTCTCTCCCCTAGGGCTAAAAGGGTTAAAGGAAGAAATAGCATATTAGAGTCTGGTAAGAACAGGAGCCCAGGAGAAGCAGCCTCTCACCAGGAACTGTAGTCACAGGGGGTCATAGCTGCTGCCAGAAAAAAGACATCAAAGCAAGGAGCAGGGACGAATGCCCCCACTTATCTTAATTTCCAATGGTGCTTCTCATTGGCTGAATCCGACTGGAAGCCAAATTGCAAATGTGACATAACCTAAGCTTGCTTCCCAAGGTGCTAGGAGCTAATAATTAATACATTTCAGATCTGACCAGCAGAGTCAACCCCCAGAAGCATAGAGAAAGGCAGAGAAGGGCAGAAAATGCGATCTGAGGGAGAGGGTAAATGCAGCCTAGCCAGCACACCCGCAGTTCACAATCTCTCAAGGCACCTAGCTGAGCAAGTCTACACTCCCATGCACCGGCGCTCATACCCGCACTATTTACTTACTTAGCAGACACTTACCAATTGCCTACCGTAAATAGTGTGGACAAAAACTGCTAGGGAGAGGGTACTTGGCTTTGGAAGTGAAGGATAAACAAAATGAACACCATTTTACCTTTATGGGCCTTCTAGTCTAGTGAGAAACAGGTGAATAAGGTAAATATATCACAAAGCATAATGAGTATTATATTAAGGAGAGGTCAGGAGGCCGTAGGAGTATACTGGGTGCGGGGAGAGGGGAAGAAGCTAATCCAGGCTAGGGCCAATTGAATGATCCCCTGAGACAGTGACATTTCAGACACTTGGCATTGGACAGAAGCTCTATTCATTCACCTACAGGAGTGAGTTCTAGAGAGAGGAGTGTTTCTGGTGGAATGAACACATGTGCAAAGGCCCAGAGGCAACAGTGGGTGTCAACTTCAAGGGTCTGAAGGATATCCAGTGTACTTGGAGCTTGGAGCATGAAGAGTAAGTGTTGAGAGGTGAAGCTGGCATGGCAGATTTTTGAGGGCCAGATTTTGAAGTCTAAAGACAATGAGCAATCATCCAAAATCTTTGATTAGGATTTGCAGGTTTGAAGAGCCGCACTCAGAATGTATTTTTGTCATCGTGATTTAAGGGGCTATGGACTCATAAGGTGAGTGCTCAAGATGAGTCCTATGGACAGTAGGAGCCAGCCAACTAATAACAATTGAAGGTAGTGGTACCGGCAGAAGGAAGAGCACATTCAAAGGCTCTGAAACAAAAGAAAGCAGAGCAGGACCCAGGAATTTGGCGAGTGATGCAGTGGGGGGACAGGTGAGAGATGACGCTCCGTTCCATGCACCCTGACTTTCAGGGCCACCAACCCTCTTACCATCACTATGCTCATATGCCTTCATTTCTCTTAGGTTAATACCTGGCATTGGAATTGCTGGGCCCAGGGGTGGGCATATGTTCCTCTGTGTCTTTGCTTGTGCTCATTCTTCTGTCTGGAATCCCCTCTCCCATCCTCTAAGAAACTTGCTGCAGCAGTTGTGGAAATATTAAGAGTGCCAGGGCAAGATAAGAGGATGGGGGGCGCCTGGGTGGCTCAGTTGGTTAAGCAACTGCCTTCGGCTCAGGTCATGATTCCGGAGACCCGGGATGGAGCCCCACATCGGGCTCCCTGCTCGGCAGGAGGCCTGCTTCTCCCTCTCTCACTCCCCCTGCTTGTGTTCCCTCTCTGGCTGTGTTTCTCTCTGTCAAATAAATAAAATCTTTAAAAAAAAAAAAAAAAAAAAAAAAGAGGATGGACAGCCAGCAGTAGCCAAAGTTGGAGAAGGATGGTGGAAGCAAAACAAGGAGCAGGGCTCATAAAGAAGGACAAGCCCTGGAGTGGTGACAGTATTTTCAAGAGGGAATCTTTAAAATGCGGAGCTTATAAAGCAATTGAGGTTTAAGTCAGGACACTCAGCTTTTCAGGGTCATTCTCTGCTCCCCTTCAAGCTGCAAGTCTTGGTGCTTGTCGCCAAACCAAATGATTTGTTCGTTCCCATTAATATTCAGTAATACCTGAACACAGCCTACGTCATTAAATCGCCTGCCAGGTTGTCTCTCAGACCTGTGATTCAAATGTAAACTGGTGCAAATCATTTGGAAGAAATTTCGTGACCTGTATGTAAGAATTTTCAAAATGTCAAAATTCTTTTATCTAGGAGTTTCACTAATAACAATAGCTAATGCAACTGTGGTAGTTAATTTTATGTGTCACCCTGACGGGGCCATCCCCTGCTCAGATATTTGATCAAACACTACTCTGGATGTTTCTGTGAGGATGTTTTTGGATGAGATTAACATTTCAATTAACAGGCTGAGGAAAGTGGATTTTCCTCCCTCATGCTGGTGGGCCATATCCAATTACTTGAAAGCCTGAATAGAACAAAAGGTTGACCCTCCCCTAAACTACAGAAAGCTTCTCCTAACTACCTTTGAGTTGGAGCATCATTTTCCCCCCACTTTGGACTTGAACTGAAACATCTGTTTTTCCTGGGTCTTGAACTTCTTAGCATTTGGGCAGAAATTATCCCATTGGCCCTTCTAGGGTTCAAACTTGCAGACAATAGATCTTAGGGTTTCAGCCACCACAACTGCATGAGCCAATTCCTTGCAATCAATCAATCCATCTGCTATGGTTTTCTCTGGATGACCCTAATACAGTAGTGAATACTTACTATATACAGGCAATTTACATGTACTAGGAGAATTACATCTTGTTGTTAATCCCCTGAAATAGATACTATTGTTTCCATTATTGATGAGGATAACAGTAGGAAAAGTAGAATTGACATGCATGTCAACTCTAGAAATATACAGAGTTGGAATTTAAAATGGAGGCTGCCTGACTTCAGAATTAACATGCTTAATCCCATACCACATGGCCTCTCCAATCTGTGTAGACAGTTTATGTGGGTTAAGATCTCTGCACAAAGATGTGCATTGTCATATTACTTATCCTAGGGGATATTCTGATACTTTTCAAAGGCACAATATATTCACAGTAAAGGTGCACACATCTTAAATGTTTAGTTCAATGAATTTTTTCATATGTATATAGACCCATTTAACTGCCACTCAGATCAAACTGTAGATTTCCAACACCCTAGCCATTTCCTGCTTGCCTCTTCCTTGTTAATAACCCATATGTGGAGATAATCACTGATCCAATTTCCATCAACATCATTTTTCCTGTTCAAGAACGTCGTATAAATAGAACCATATACTGTCTTTTGTGACTGTTATTCATTATGCTTCATGTTTGTAAAGTTCATTCATTTTTTTTGTATGTGTACATCAATACTTCTTATTACTATATCCTATTCTACTGTAGACATTTTTCACAATTTTCCAATCCATTCTCGTCTTGATGGACATTTGTGTTGTTTCCAGTTTGGGACTGTCATGAATAAGTGGTTATAAATATTTTTTTTACGTGTCTTTAGTGGATACGTACCTTCATTTCTCTTAAGTAAATGCCAGTAAATTCCTGCTTCATTGTTTTAATTTATGCTGAAAAACAGTTTTCCAAAGTGCTTTAACTAGTTTACAATGACAACACTAATGTATGAAAGTTGTAGTTGCCCCACATTCCTGATAGCTAGTCTGATTAATTTTAGTTGTTCTGGTGAGTTTCTTGTGATATTGTGGCTTTTCTTGAATTTCTCTTATAGCTAATGAAATCAAACACTTTTTCATGACTTTGGCCATTTGAACAGACTCTTTTTGTGCAGTACTCATTCAAGTATATTTGCCTTTGAAAAAATCAGGTTGTTTGTATTTTTCTTATTGATTTTTAGAAGCAGTTCTTTAAATATTATAGGTATGAATTATCTGTTGGCTGTATGTGTTACATATAACGCCGTCCAGTCTGCGGCTTGCCTAGTTACTGTCTGATGAACAGAAATTCTTAACATTAATATTATTCATTTTATTATTTTTTTTCTTTTAAGCTGAGTTCTTGTTGTATGTTCATATATCAAAGCCAGGAAGATATTCTTCAACAAATTTTGCTAGAAGCTTGATTGTTTTAGTCCTCACATTAGGTTTTTAATGCACTTTGAATTAGTATTTGTGCATGCTGTGACGTGGAGAACAAAGTTCATTTTTTCCACATGGATATTCGATTTTCCCTGCACCATTTATGGAAAAATTTGTCTTTTTGCTACTGAATTTCAGGGTTATAAATCGAAGGACTCTATATGTAGGGATCTATTTCTGGACTCTATGTTCTGTTTTAGTTGGTCCATTTTTCTAACTTAGCACCAATACTGACCTGCCTTAATTATCATAACTGTATTGAGTATTGAAATTTGCTAAAGTCCTTTGTTCTCCTTTTAAAATTGCTTCGATGGATACATTTTTAATTTCCAATATCAAAACAATAGAGACATGGCATAAACCCATAAAAATACAATATTATGCATCCATAAAAATCAAGTTTATAAAATTTTGAATGATGGGGCAAAATACATAAGAAATAATATGGAATGGAAACAGAAGGACATCAACTTGCAAAATCTGTGTGATCTCAATTATGCAAATAAAAAATATAAGAAGATGACAAGAAGTAAATATGCTGGAATGTCAACTGTGGCTCTCTCTTTAAAGTGAAATTATAGTTATGTTTCTCTCATTTTTTTTTTTGTTTGATCTCAGACCCATTCACTACTTCCTATGATCTTTTTGTATTAGCAAGGTAAACCCTGCGAACTGCATTTTCGGCTTCTCACACATTTTGGCTCCTTGTCACTGTGTTAGGATTGGTTAGTACAAGGTGACAGACAGAGGTTAGGGGTGGGAAGAAAAGAGAAGAGGAGGGATTTCTCTATTCCTCACTGCTTGCTCAGGCAGCCTGGACAGGGGGCCTGTGAGTTCTCAGTGGTTCCCTCTTCCCTTGGCAACCCCTCCCTCCAGGCAGCCCTGCATGTAGCTCTATTAACATTACTTCTTTCCTTTGTCCTGCCATCCTTCAGGGTGACAGTGGGTTCCTGCTAATTCCTGGGTTACTTTTCCACCTCGTTTGCACCTTTAGCTCTCCCAAGACACACAAAACGACTTTCTCATATTCAATTCCCTCCCTTAAATTACTTGGTCTGGCTTCTATTTTTATCACTAAACCTTGGCTGACTTAGTATTATTATTGACTTAACTCTATTTTGTACATTTTTAGACATTTGTTCAACTGCCAATGGATGGCTGTTCTAATTTTTTTTTCTCAGTTTTTACCCAAGATGCTAAAGAGACCAACCATTTGGAAAATTAACTAAAAGTTAGTGTCTACTGTGGGTCAGGCACAAAGTTATCAGTGAATTGGCCACAATGATGGCATTAGATGCTAAAGATGGAAGAGCTTCAAAAGAGGCTACGATTGGACTTAGAGCCTATTTTATTTTATTTATTCATTTCCTTATTTACATATTTACTTATTTTTATTACAGAGAGCACACAAGAGTTTGCCGAAGAAGAGGGAGAGAGAGAATCTTAAGCAGACTCCTCTGCCCAGTGCAGAACCTGATGTGGGGCTCAACACGAGGATCGATCTCATGATCCTGAGGTCATGACCTGAGACGAAATTAAGAGGCAGATGCTTAACCAACTGAGCCTACCCAAGAGCCCCTGGACTGAGCTGTTATAAAGGCCTGCATGTGCGCTCTCTCTCTCTCTCTCTCTCTTTCTTCAGGAGATTTATTTTATTAAGCTTTTATTTTATTTCCAGTATAGTTAACATACAGTGTTATATTATTTAAAGATTTTATGATCTGGGATTCTTTGTCTCTCATTTCTATACTCACAGTGAGCAGAAAGTGTATCACAGAGGAAATGGAATATAGAATAAATACATTTTTAAAGCAGAAATGATAGACACAATTTGTTTGCACGGTAAAATCATGTAGAAAGGGCAGGCCTGAAATGTTGGCTCTTAGGAAGGAGTCCAGAGACAACATAAGGAGAGACACGAAGAGAGAAACACACACACACACAGAGAATATGAATCTGGAGGGTTTTTCTGTTATTGGTTGAGCTCTTCTTTTGAGGGCAGAGCTGGAGAAAGCAGCCCCTTCTCACCGCAATTTACTTCCCTTCCTGTCAACTTAAATCCTTTAAGGGTCATAGGCAGAGAAAGGTGTGGTTGTTTTGTTTTTCAGAAGTTGGAAAAGAAAACTAACGTCTGTAGACCAACAGAAAAAAAAGCTCTGGGAGGTAGGCAGAGGCCAGGTTGGTGTTTCCTTAGAGACGGAAGTATATGGGGCCTCTGCACTCTCCATGTTACACATCTTTGAAATGACCAAGCATCAGGAATTGGCTTCTCTTGTTCACAAGTCATTGTTCTGGAAGACAGCATAGTGATGTCTAATGAACCTAGGGTTTGGATTCAGAATACCTGAGTCTTGGTCTAGGCTCATGGTCATTCTCTTTCTCTCTCACACACACATACGCATGCAAGCACACACACACACACACGCACACTGGTTGACATGAGCAGTTATTCTGTAAACCTCATAGTTGCCCCATCTCTACAGTTGGGGATAATCATACTCACCGTACAAAGTCCATCTGTGAATTAACTCTGTGAAGAGAGTCCCTACTCTTTGATATGACATACACAGCCTTCATCCAGTACCATTTTCTGCTCTCTGTTCATCTCACTCTCCTCTCTATCCTCTGTGAGTGACCCACCCCGAAGGACATGCATATTCCTCTCTGCCCCAATTCTTTCATGCAAATACTTCTCTCTTCACACAAAGTCCCTCTCTCCATGATCTGGATAGCAAGCCTCTCCTCTTACTTGAAAATTCAATTCTTACCTCTTAGTGAAATGCTCCCTTGTTCCACAGGCTTAGTTAATTGTTCACTCTTTGCAAATCCATTTCATCTGTGTAAACCTCCGATATATTAACTATAATTGTGTGCATCTATCTTCCTGGAAGGAGTAAGAGTTCATGTGGTATAAATCTTTGTGTTCTCAGTGAATAAACCATGAATTGTCCCACAGCTAGTGATAAGCAAATGTAATGAATAAATAAATACATTTCAAGTTAAGAGGTGAAACATTTCTGGTAAAGTGTCAGGGACGAGCAGAAAGATTGAAAATCCAGAGACAAATTCTGACCCCAGTTTTATCTCAATAAGTGACCTTCATCTCTCTAGGCGTTGGTTTCTCATCTTAAAGCAAGAACATGGAAATAAATGGTCTCCAAGATCCCTCTCAGCTCTTCTGATGGTCTTTCCCTTGCGAAACATAGCAGAGATTCTCGCTCTTTGGCTAAGGGACCCACCCCTGAAGGCAGTTAAAAATAACCACAAAGTGAAGCCTGAGGCAGACGGGCTTTGGAATAGTGGGAGGGGAGTTGGATCAGATAAGAAAATCTAGGTTCAAGTCTTGTCTCCACTATTTCCCACGATCTGTGTGATTTTGCTCAGAGGAATCATTTCTTTTATGGAAACTTTGTTTTTCTCAGTGTGTAGGAGAATAGTCTTAACAAAATCTGTGTCAAGATTAAATCGGTAATACATTTTAAAACTTTCACACTATCTTAAACAAAATATTATTTTGATTATTATCTCCTTTACCAATTTTGGGCCTTAAGAGATCTACCATGAAAATCAAAGGAACTTTTTGAGATGATTTCTTAAAAGGGATCCTTGACATTAAATTACTGGCCCAGGAATTCACACTTTGAATTTTGTAGTCAAAAGCTTTACAGTGATCCCCCTACCATCTGCTTGGTTGCTCAGCTGCAGCCCTCAACCACTTTAGCTTTGAAGTTAGACATGAATTAAACTGTATCCAGCTTCTATGTGGATGGAAATTATTCAGTGGTAAATTATCTCACAAACTGTGGTCAAATGTACCATAAAGCAAACACAATGAACAATGTAAACTGTATAATAATTTCTCAGTTTTACCAGGATGGAGTGTAAGGGCTCCCAGAACTTGGAGAAGTTGGTACATATCTGTTCAAATAAAGCAGTATTTTCTTCTTGACTGCTATTTCAGTGGGAATAAGCTAAGATGTCAATTACATATCTGTATATTTGTATATGTATATATGTTAGTGCATGACTCATATGATCCAGGCACCAAAAATATACAGTATTTCATAATATTTTTATCATAATGAGGCTTGAGAACAATTCATAATATTTTCATCATAATGAAAGTTTTTACTCTCTTCCGTTCCGTATTTTTCTCAGAATCCATCTATTGACCTGCAACTGAGCTTTCTAACTAATAAAAGAGGGGAAGGTGAAGCCACCACATTATCTATGTGAGTCCATTCATCTCTTCTGTCCTTATTAAGGATACCGAGAAGCAGAAAGCCAGACAGATCTGAGAATCATGGGGCACCCCTCTGGAATTCCTGCTGAGACTATAGAATTGTAGGGTGACCAGTAGGGTTCTAGAATGACCTAGAGACTCAGAAAGGGGCTGAACCCAGAGGAAAGTGGTCATTTGGGTTCTTCCCTCATCTCCCACCTAACATATTCTAGAGAAGTGGGAGAGAGAAGCACTTTCCAGAAAAGAGGGAAAGGGAAAGTTGTGGGAGTCATTTTACAGTTTGTCAAGATATGAATTTGTATGCATCACCTTTTTAGCAAAATAGCATTGAATTTATTGTTTATTTACTTCAGTGGTTGCTTAGCAAAAAAACCCCCTGCTTTCTATTAGTGATTATGTCTTCATATACAGTGTGAGTTATTACTCATAGGATGATGAAGGGCTCACAGAATAATGATGAAGGACTCAGGCCCTGAGATCAAAGGACTTAGAGCCTAATCCTTGTTCTGCCATTTATTAACTATGTGTCTTTGGATGAGTTGCAAAAGCTCATTGGTCTCAACTTTCTCATCTGTAATAGAAGATTCTCTTAATACTATACCTCGTAAGGATGCTATGATGACAAATGGGATACTACCTGTAAGGCACTTGGAAGAGTGGCACCTAGACTTTTCCTGTGCATGGTAGTTGTTTATTATTCCACTTTGTGAGCTTCTTAAGGGCATGGACTATGGATCCATTTATTCACCAAGCAATTACCAACCATGTACTTGGTGCCAGGCATTGGAGTTGCAGAGACGTGGTTAACACACAGGAGCTGAAGAAGGGGCTCTGAGTCTAGTGGAAACAAATATGTACTTCTCTGTAATGACTCAGATAAGTACTCTACAAAGCATATGGAAGATATTAAGGGAACCCAGAGTTGTAATGACTAATTTTGGCCTAAGAGACCCAAGTAGGATTCAGTCTTGAAATTCAAAAGGCATATGACAGATCAACAAGGCAGAGAGAACTTCCCAGGGGTGTGTGTATTCTCTATGTCAGATACTTACGTGTGTGTAAATGTATATATATTCAAGACTGCTAAACCAAATCTGAGACAGATGATTTAAATTTGCGGTCATGATTATAAATACTCTGATCTGTCAGTGTTTATTCTCTATGTTTTCAGTCAATTTTAGGTAAACATGAGTTTATGACGTCTATATCTTCTTGGCAGAGGTTCTTTTTTAATTATCTAGTATTCTTTATTCTACTAATGCTTTTTTCCTTAAGCTGCTTTTGGCTTAATACTAATATTGCTATACCAGCTTTATTGGATTTATACGTGACTATTATATCTTATTTCACCCACTTAGTTTCAATCTTCGGGCTATTGTGTTTTGAATATTTTTTTTCCATGAAGCATGTAGCAGGATGTCTTAAAAATCCAATGTGATAATCTCCTGCTTTTAATAGATGAGTTTAATTCATTTATAATTAACTTGATTGCTACTTTTTGGATATATTTCTGCCTTTAAAAATATTTTCTTTTTTCTTATTATAAATAGCATTTGGCAGTTCCTTAAGCAAGTATCTATAGGTAATAAATGCTCTATCTTTAATAAATATGAATATGTCTTTATCACTCTTACTGTTTGTTATGGGCTGAATTGTGTCCCTACCCCACCCCAGAATTCATGTGTTGAATCCCTAACCATCACTGCCTACCTCAGAATGTGACTGTATTTGAAGGTAGAACCTTTAACGGGGTGATAAGTTAAAAGGAGGCCATTAGGGTAGGCTCTCATCCAATCTTACTGGTGTCCCTACAAGAAGAAGAAATTTGAACACACAAAACAAGCAAAAAACTAATATCTATTGTTTAAGCTATCCAGTCTGTAGTATTTTATTATGGCATCCCTGGCAAACAAATATACTTCAGAATGATAGTAATATAAGATGTAGGAATCAAGGTCCAATCTTTTCGCCATCAGCACCTTGTAGATACCTATGGAGTTCTTGCTAAGATTGCCATTATAAGTTACCTGCTATCCACCTCGCTGTTGTTCAGTGGTAGGTAATCTGTCCTTTACCTCTAGTACATTTGAAGATTTGCTTGGTATCCATGATGTTCTGCACTTTTTATCTAAATACAATTCGTTCCATTTTTATTTATCTTTTGGCCCTCATGATGCTTTCAATCTCTGTCCAATGGTCTAGTCTGTCTTCCATGCTGAAAATTTCTCATCTATTATCTTTTGAAGTACTGCCTTTCCACCCTTTTCTAGAAGAGAATCAATAGCAGATATCTTGGACCAAATCCTAGTTGCACAGCTGTTCTGCTCCCTCCTGGAGCTTTATACAAACCACAGTTCTGGGCAACAGATGGTAAGACTTTAAGCCTCCCTTCATGGATTGGAGAGTCCTGCCCAGACTCTCAGTTTTAGTTCATGGGATTCACTCTAATTCTCTGCCACAGTTGGTTCTCCTTGCTCCAGAAATTCAGCTGCCTGGAATCTTGGCTGGTCAGGTGAAGAGCCTAGCAGGCCATGCCTTTAGACCCTGATTAATGCTATGTTTTGGTTCTATTTCTGGGTATGGTCACAGAGATGCTTATATTTCTTTCTTTTTTTAGCCATTTCTTAAACTTTTATTTAAAAATAACTATGGACTCACAGAAGAGTTTCAGAGATAGGACAAAAATTTGCCATATACATTCCATCCAGTTTTCCCCCTAATGTTAACATGTTACATAACACAATTGGGTTTTTAATATTTTTCTTTTTGTAGTTTATCTCTTAGTTCATGGTTGTTGGCACTCAAAAACAGTGGAGGCATGAGCTCATTAAGGCATACTGACCAGAAGTTCTGGGCCAAGAATCTTCCTGTTGACTAACCACATAATCATTCATTCATTCATTCAACAAATATTTAGGCACTTACTATGTTCCAAGCACTTTCCTAAGCACAAGCAATATAACAGTGATCAAAACAGGCAAAAATCTCTCTCTTGTTTGCTAAGATGTTAGTGGTGGAGACAGAAGATAAAGAAGATAGAAATGGTAAAATATCCAGTGTGTTATATAGTGATAAGTACTGAGGAGAAAAAGAAAGCATGGGAAGAGAATATGAAGTGTTGGAGACAGGAGAGATGATGGTAGTATTAAATATGGAGGTTTAAAAAGACTTTACTGAGAAGGACAACTGAGTGAAGATCCAAAGAGGTGTGATTATGAGTCCTACACATATGTGGGGTGGGGTTGGGGGGAAACTGCTCTAAAAAAAAAACAAAACTGGAGAAGTAGGCATTATAGCCACAAGAAAACCAAGGTTCAGAGGCACTAAGTAACTTGTCTCTGCATACAGCCTATGATTTGGACCCAGGTCTTCCTGACCCTAAAGCTTGCATTCTTATCTGGGTGGCTAAGCATAGATTTACAAGGAGACACACACCCCTTCAAAGGATGCATTCTGGTCATTTTACTCACAGAACTTAGTGCTAAGCCATGGTGTTCTCATAAACCTTTCAAGAAAACCCTAGAAATCTATTTACAGAGTACTTGAGGTTTTTCAACAAGATGTTTTCATTGAACTAGCTGAGCTTCATAAAATATGACTTTGACCTTTCTAGCCAGTGGTCTGGGAGCTTGAGTGGTCATGGCCAGCCTGGAAGGTGGCCAGTGCCTCTGTGCAGGGCAGCTCCTTTGTCAGCTCCTGCACTAATAGGGAAGCTAATAATTCTTTCCAAGAGTGTTTGTTCTTATTTTGCTACCTTTGGCCACTCATATCACCTACTTCCATCAAAATATATCATGGAAAATGAACCCATACGAGCAATCCCTACCGATTCTTACAAAGCAGAGAGATAGCTGTTTATATTGTAAAAGGTTTGGATTAGAGGGATTTTAAAGGACAGCACATATAATTTTTTCTTTAAAAGGAATGCAGTAACAACAAACTGGGCCCCAGTGGAGGTCTCCTGAGGTCATTTTAGTATTTGTAAGACTCTCCTGGAGAGTTTAAATGCAGATTCCTGAGTCTGACATTTAGGAGTTGGATTCAGGTCTAGGATGATGACAAGGAGTCTGCCTATTACTCCTCTCACAAGTTACCCCTCTCACAAGTGATATTCTTTGGCCCAGAAGGTCAAATGCTGATTCCCGCAGAGGGAACAAATGGTCTCTCCAGCATCAGCCCCGACATACTCCAGTTGTCCTATCCCACGTTCCCCTTACTCCTTGTTCTTTGCCCCTTAAACTCATCATCTCATGGACACATACACTGACCAGTCACAAAAACTCTTATTTCCTTGGACTTCCCCACCAGTATAGTTTTTGCATCCCTTGTTGAAAAGCTTTTTCTCTCATCTCTGAATATCAAAGCCCCCCCTCCCCCTCAAGAACCTGCTCAGGGCTCTTCACTCCAAAAGTCTTCTTAAGTCTTCCAGTTAAAATGACTTTCTCCTTTTTCTGTGTTTTCATAGTTAGAAAAAGAATAAGGAGAAAGAGAGGGAGAATAGGAGCAGGAGGAGGGGGAGATAAAAGGAGGGAGAGAGGAGAGAAGAGGGTAGAGAAGGCAGATGGGGAGGGGAAGAGGGAGAAAGAAAAGGAGAAGGAATTTTCCTGTGAAGGATCTTAACATGGCTTTCCCTCAATAGGTTCAAGTGGGTGACTTTTATTCTTTTATCCCTCTGAAACCCAGTACTTTTTTTGGCACAAGATATTCACTAAATCCTTGATTCAAAAGAACAAATGAGTATTCAAGGTGTTTAGCCCATTAATGATTAGTTTGAAATAAATGAAGTTCTACCTGAGTAACAGAAATCACTGGTCTCCTAAGTAGATTGAATAACCCTGCAAAAGTCTTGCCTATATACTTGAATACTTGGTTAAGAAATTATTTTTGTTTTTGTTTTTTCCCTTTCATATATCAACTTTCACCCTAAGTTATGGAACATATTTCATTGTAGTTTTAAAAGGTCACTAGTAGATGTACTTGTTGAGACTGTGTAGTATACTGGGATTAAGAGTGATAAACATACAAAGACTCTGGAGTTAATACTTCCATTCATTGCCAATTGCTGAATCTCCCTTATAGCGAAACAAGTGTGTTTTCTCTCCATTTCTTAAAATCTTGACAATACCTCCCTCACAGGCTTTTATATTCATTAAATTAGATAATATATTGAGAACATTAGCACAAAGGCTAACCCAGAAAGTGCAAAATAAATGGTACGATTATTATTTCAATTGTTCATAATGGTTCTCTCCTGGAGAACCTTCAGAAAAGAGCTATACTCAGTGGACCCATTTGCAGCCTCTGTATCTAAAGGGTCAGATATCATCACAGGCACAAGCAACTCAGGCCAATCTTTCTTGTGGTTGCTCATGCCTGTGATGGCATGTGACCTTTTCTCATGAACTTTGTCAAAATGATCACCTTTTTCTGCTGCTGGCTTCTTCCTTTCCCAGCTGAGTAAGGACATACCAGCTTTGGTGGTGCCTCTTCCTAACTCTGTGGAGAACAGTGCCTGAAAAAAATGAAGCTAAGTGTAGGTCCTCAGAGAAAGTACAGCCATGGCATTCTATCTATTAAATTTTTTTTAAACTCTTCACTTTGAAATAATTTCAGACTTACAGAAAATTTTCAGAAATAGAACAAAGAATGTCTGTCTGCTTTTTATCCAAATTCCTCAAATGTTAACTTTTTTCCCACATAACCATCATACTGTTAATCAAACTTATAAAAGGAACATTGATACAGTATTAGTAGCTAGTGTAAATTTCTCTAAAGCAAATTTGTCCTAATGCAAATTTCTCCAACTGACCCACAGATGTCTTTTCTCTGGCCTAGCATCCCAAGGTGAGCATCACAGGTTGTATTTTATTGCCATATCTCCTTAGTTTCTTTGAAGCTGGGATAGGTCCTAAGTCATTCCTTGACTTGATACTTGATATATAACCTTGATATTTGAAGAGAACTGACAACTTATTTAGCAGAATGTTCCTCAATTTGCTTCATATTTCTTCATGATTACAGTTTGGTAATGCATTTTTATCAAGAATATCACAAAAATGATGTTGTGTCCTTCTTAATACATTTTATCAGAAGGCACATAATGACCATTTGTCCCTGTATTGGTGATGTTTACTATGATCTCTGAGTCAAATTGTCCTCCAAATGGAGATACTGCAGAGGTATGCAAAACTTCTGTTTCTCATCTTTTTTTCTTTCTCATTAATTTTATTATCTGTTGACGATTCTTGCCTGAAACAATTATTACTTTTTCTAGTTGCCAAATGATAATTTTCTATTTTTCTCATTTCTTGTATACTCGTAATTTGGAATTCTATGCTAATAAAGAGATTTCATTCATTCATTCATTCATTCATTCAGTCAGTCAGTCATATGTACATTCATTTGTTTCAGTATGAACTCACTGATCCTTATTTTAGTCTTTGGTTGCAATCTATTGCAGCTAACATTATCCTAGACAGTGCTTTCAAGTTGACTCTTGAATCCTTTTAACATATTCTTACATCTTACATTGTTTTTCCTTCTAAGGGTTGTATTGGGATTATATTGATGCAGATGAAGAAAATAAAGCCTCTCTGATCCACCTCCCAGTGAATTTAAACAACTCTGGTGGTGAGCCTGTCTTTCCAATGACTGTGATTTAGCTGTGCCCACATGCTACTCTATATAACCTATATGTAGGTGTTATCCAGATGGTGTTTGTGTGTACATTTGATCTTTCAATGACTCCTATGTAGTCTGCCAGTATTGCCTTTCCATTGGTAGTTTCTTTGAAATATTTTGAAGGAAACCCAACAACACAATTCCCTATGGCCTCTTGTGCTCTAAACCATGCTCTTTCTGCATCGTTCCAGCACTAGATTCTATTTAATTAACATCTGATTTTGCATTGCAAGACCCAGATATACATTAGGAGGTCACCGCCCAACCATTTATCTTTTAAAGTAACTGGGTTGGTTATTTTTTTAAAGTTCCATCAGGTTAAAACAGTTAGCAATTTTTCTCCTTGCAGTGTCCCTTCAGCCTGGACCAGATGGATAATAGATCAGTGTAGGTTCAGATGCATTACAACATTAGTCATCAATTAGGTTTAAACCAGCACTGTAATATATCATTTATCTTGCCTGCCACGGCTCTTTTGAACATTTAATTTTTTAAGGCCTCTTAGGTTTTTTTTTTTTCCCTTTCTAACTGGCCTCCTGCCTCTTTCCTCTGTCTCCGACACAGCCATCTCCTTAAGGAACAATAAAAATTAGATTTGTTTGACCTGCTCTCAGGGTTCATTTCAGCAAGATGGATTTTAATAGCTTTGACTGGTTAGGCAGACAGCTTTTATGTAATATTCTAGACATTTACGCACTGTCTTTTGCTGAGCTCTGAGCAGGTGTGTATGTGAGAGGGTGTGTCTGGATGCCACTGAAGAGCTCCTTATTATTCCTTTCACATCAAACAATCCTCTGGGAAATTGCTTACTCCTAGCTATGATGGGCATCTCATTAAGGGCTCAAGTCATTGACATGTCTTTCTTCTCCTAATAACATTTTTCTAATCTCCTGCTTTGGGCATTTATTACATTTTTCATATTAAAAGGATACTTTTTGTTCAATGGGGTCTTTCTAAGTTAATTTGAGTTGTAATGGGTTGTCTCTATTTTCTTCTAGGTGTGCAATGACACCTTCCCCATGAATATTCTGATTCAGGGATGGGCACTTTCTCATGGAAAGGTGGGTTGAGGTCATGGGAAGAGCAAGAATTTTGAGACCATATGACCAAGGGTTTGAATAGTGACCCAGCCCTTTATTAGATGAACTGCTCTCTGACTCAATATGGTGACTCCATGTGCCTGAATTTCAATGTTCACCTTGCTAGAATGGTAATACCTCACAATATAGTTACCAGTGGTGAACTTGGAGTGACTGCCCAAGATCAAGCAACATCAGGGACTTTTCTTTTTTTTTTTAGCATCTTTAAATTTAGCTTTTTCTTTTCAAAGTAGGGATAAAAATATTTATTCAATATTCATGTCATGAATACTTACTGAACATATACTTGATACCATGTCCTCTTCCAGGCAGAGGAAGCAGCAGTGAACAAGACAGACTAAGATTTCAGCCCTCATAGAGGCTAAATTCTTGTGGAGGAAACGAATAGCAGACAAAAGTAAGTAAGGAAAATATATGGCGTGTTAGATAATGCTAAGCACTAACGAGAAAAAGATAAAGCAGAGTTATGGAAAGGATGAAATAAGATAACATAAAATGTTATTAGCCAGTGTCTTGTACACAATCAATAGTGCATTTGTGGAAGTTACTCATATCAATCATTCATTCATTATTTCATACATTTATTCAACATCTGTTGAAGCCACACTTTAAGGTAGGCACATATAATTTTGGGTACTTCTGAAACTTTAAGATAAAAAATCATTCATTCTTTCTTATATCAGTTGAGCTTCTACTCTCTGCAAGTCACTTTGCTAAGTGCTGGAACCAAGAGATGAATAAAGCAAGTCTTTGTCATCATGGAATTTCAACTATGACAGGAGCCAAAGAGATAAGAGGAGACATTTGATTGAGGCTTAGAAGGAGCTAGGATCTGGAAAGGCAGAGTAGAAAGAAAGATGAAAGCAGGTTGAGAAGTCTATCCGTATTTTTTCGGGCTTCTAGAACAACAAACTTATAATTCCCTGATGCTGATGGTAATGACTTTCGGTGACCTAGGCTGCTGGAAAACCCCCTCCAGCTTTTCAGGACTTTCTGTAAAGCTCACCAATAACTGAGTGAGAGCAGAGACCAGGCCTGCGCTGAGACTCAAACCAAACTGCTCTGCTGTTAGAGAAGCCCTCTAGCTTTGTTGGAAGAAGAGCTGCAACCTATAAGCTGAACCCAAGTTTTGTGTGCTAGGAAAAAGTCATTGGAGAAAATGAGTAAAATTAGTCAGGATTTTTACCATATTTTAATATGAAAGGACCCAGTTTTAAACTTGATCCTGCCAAGAATTTTTTTGTTTGAATGTGGACTCTGAAAAGTGCAGGGGTTGGATTAAAGAAAATCCTAGCTCTGAAAAGAATCCTATACAATTCATTAATTTAATCACTAGATACACATTTACATAATTACTCATCTAACTATCCACTTATTCATTGTTTTATTTATCTAACCAGGGTTTTGAGCATCATCTTTCTACCAGGCACTGTGATGAGTGCTTTACCACAATAAGACATGGTTCCAGGATCAAGAAGATAATGCTCTAGATTACATTTTTCAGAGATTATTTGAATTTCCTTTGACTTGGCCAGATGTAATAAAAATTAACAGTAAAAATCCTCTCTGAACATTACTATAAGAATAATAACCCTGCAAATAATAAGACAAACATTAGCCCCCTTTGTTTCCATTCTATAGTGCAGGAAATCAAGGCATTGAGAAATCTAGTGGGCATAGCAGAGGCTCAGCATGGTTCCAGGAGCTGGCCTGTGTGCTAGTAATAGAGAGGCTAACAAGTAGAGTAAGCAACCATTCCGATTTGCCTAACCCTGTGTGTGATTGGAAACAGAAAGACCTGCATCCTGGAAAACCCTCCAGTCCTGGACAAACTAGAGCAGGTGGTCACCTAAGACGTCTTACAAAATCACTTTTCTATCACAGAACACTTAGTGTCATGCCAGGTTCATGAAATGAAGTTCAGTATTATTTTATTGATTTGGATTTAAGTAAATAGAAATCACACAAGAAACATTTAATTTTTTACCTAGGGACCCCAATTTAGATAGCCATTGAATAGATGGGAGCAAGTCCCCTGATGAGAAGCCAGGAATAAGAAAAAATACTGACATAATGTTAGAAACAACCAACCTAGGCTCCTTCCCTTCACACTCTGAAATACCAAGTACAAGGACCATGGGATCATCTTTGAAGGATATATATATTACTCAGGTATCTTCTTTGAAGGATATATATATTACCCAGGCATCTTTGAAGGGTGATTTTACTTGGGAGGCAGATGAGGGGGGATGGGTGGTAAGGAGACAAAATTCCCTGAATGCTATCAACCACGAATAAATCATTCCATATATATTCCATATAATTCTACTCTTCTTGGATCAGAGAACTCCCTGCCTCTAGTTACTTTGTAAAAATGACATTATTCTATAGGTCATTTCATGGAACAAAGAGAATGGTGGACAGGGATTTGGAAAGGCGTGGTCTTTTATACAATTTGAAACCATAGCCTAGTTCATTTACTTTCTGGGTTCTCAACATTTTTACCTGGGAAAAGGCATAGCCACACCTACCTTTCTGGGGAGGCAGAGAAGATAGAAGTTAGCCACCCCTTGCAAAATATCCTGAATTTGATTCTTAATGAACACTAATGGTAGAAATATTTGGCACAACACAAAGTTGATAATGGTTAAAATCACACATAGTATAATGTGATATTGGCTACAAATTAACAGAAATGTCAATTCTTCTTAAATAAGAACAAGTTTTAAAACTGAATTTTATGGAAGTAATATTTACAAAAGAAAGCTGGCAGTGACAGAAAGCTATAATCAGTTCAGTTTGACATGAAAAAAAATGATTGATTAATAAAATATCCATTTTAGAATTTACAAAGAAATATTTGATTCTAACAAAATTTAAATGGGAAAATCATAAATAGCGAACTGTGCTATATAAAAATTCAATCAAAAATATAAACTGGCTCAATAAAATTGGCTCCAGAAAACAAATTTTGACCCATTAATGTTAATATAATTTAGATTAAAATAGTTGTGTTTTCTTTTTTACAGAGAAGGCGAAGGAGCATTAGTATTGCAAGGAGGTAGTATAGGATAATTCAGAGTCAAAACAGTGGAGTCAAACTTTTGACTTCCCTTCCTCACCCTGGACAGAGCTTCCAACACTGGCATTTGATTGAACCCCACCTGCGCTGGCCTTATTCTTTGGACATGAAGTATTGGAGGGAAGAGCTGCATTGAAAGGCCTTGTAGCCTTGTCCGTTTCCCCATTCTCTTCCTGCTCAGTGCTAGCCTCCTTTCCTTCTTGCCAATTTATTCCAGGCAAGGCTTGCAACTGAGTTTGCAAAAAAATGCAAACCAAACCAAAACAAAACAAAAAAACCCCCCTTATTTTAGCAAAAATGTTATTTTGAACATAAATTTGTCATAAAGAGGAAAAAAGGTGCTGTCGACACATAAGGCCTGCCACAGTGGTCCTTCCAATGCAGAAGTTTGTTCCTGTACCCTTGTCCTCTAGATTCTTCCCTTCTCAAAGAGGTAGCATTGCCCAACGGAAGGGTCATGGGCTTCAGAATTAGTCTGAGCTAGGTTAGAATCGCAGTTCTCTCATTTTTTAGCTATGTGTTTTTGGATGAGTCATTTCATTTCTTTGAGCTTCGGTTCATTAGCAATAGGATGGAAAGAAAAATATTACTTCCCTTCTTGCATTTTTGCAAAGAAGAAATGACAGTGCATATGAAACATTCATTCGCCCAGACACCGGAACACATGATGAATTCAGCCCCTGTCTGCATATTGCTTAAGGAAGGGCTCAGACAGCAGCAAACAGTGATCAGATTGATACAGTTTTATAAGCACAACTACTGCTGTGAAAGAGATGCAGGAAGAGCAAATAACAGGGATATCTAATCTCATTGAGGTTTGGTTGGGAGTATCACTGAAACTGTCCTATACATGATGATCATGCCACATTTTCATGTATATGTGTATAGGGGCATGTAGGTGTGTGCATGTGTGTAAACAGTGATCATAACGAGAGTCTTTGAAATTAGGTGGATGTGAGCTTGAATCCTGACATTTCCATCTATAAGTGGATTTTTGCACAGTACTTAACTTTTTAAATTTCACTGTCTCATCTGAAAAGAGGATCATAACATATTCACCACAAAGAACTGTCCTGAGAATTTTCTTCCTCTTCCTGCTCATCTCTAACCTTTACTGAGTGCTTTCCAAGAGCTGGGCACCATAAGCTCAGTAATCCACGAAACTGGGACCACTATAATGTTCTGGGGAAACTGAGACAACAGGAGTTTAGGGAACTTTCCCAGGGTTATATATCTGTAATTGATGGACTAAGACAGAATTTCAATCCCCAACTGCCTTCCAGGGCCATGTGTTTTATACATTCCAGTTGCATGGAGAGACAGCGCAATACGTGGGAGACTTCTCCTTATGATTCTTTATCATTGGGTTTGTTTTCTCCAACAAGGGCAAAAGAATGTGCATCATTCCCATCTCTCTCTTCAAGACATATAGGACACAATGGATGCTCTGTGAATGTATTCCCAATGGATGAATGTACTGGGCCTGGCAAAGGCAGTCATGTTTTAGAGTGGGTGGGTGGAGGTGGGAAGGGATTAAGGACCCATACCCCTCCTTAGTACTTTCAGAAAGGCTTTCAACACCCTTGATTGCTCTGTGCTCTGACAAATGCATAAAATATGGTTCCCTTCCAGCTGCTTGCTTGGTCCATTTCTGGAGAGGTGCCAGCCGCCTATTTGATCAGCTTCGAACAGCAGTGAGGTAGTTAAGACTGAGCAGGGTGCAGTCGGCTGAGAAATGGGTAAATATTTTATAGAGTGCAGAGTAAATAATGTATACATTCAGAGAAACAAGGTGAATCTTTTATAGGCCTGAGCTTCTGTTAAGTCTGCAATTAAATGCTGGTGCTAGAAGAAGTAAAAGTGAGTCCTAAATCTCCCTACCTTACAGAAGTCAAAAGGCCTCCTTTAAGCCCGGAGTAAGACGTTTAGACTCTGTCCTTGGCTGCTTCGCTCAAATGGTGGTGTCTTTCTGCAAAGAAGTAAAGTCCTTTCCTTATTCTAACACCACTAACAGACATACGTTTACAAACATTTCTTTACGTATTTATATTTTTATATCATTTATTTTATTGAGTGCCTACTGTTGAGCTTGTTTCCTTCTCAGAGAAGATTTATTTAGCCCTCAAAGCAATTTCAGTGTGGTGCATGTAATAGGTACATATCAATATTGATATTTTATTTATGTTTGTTGTACTAGGCCCTCTTCTATGGAATGGGTTACCATAGGTCTGGAGTATAAAATCTGATAGTAGGACATGGATAATATACAAGAATTTCAGGTGCAGAAAAGTGCTGGGAGAAAAATGAAACCAGGTAAGAAGAATAGAAAAGGTCAGGGAGAGGCCCTACTGGTCAGGTAACATTTGAGCCGACACTTACAGCATGGATGGTGGTGGAAGAGTTTTCCTCTATTTCATGGGATCGTAGAGAATGTTGGATTGTGTGGCCCAGATCAGGATCAAGGTACTCATTCCCCCTGCTTCTGGAAGCTGCTTAGGGTTCACTTCTGCACCCCTTCCCTGAGACTACCCTCAACTGGAGGAGCTAACTTGACCACATTTTGCTCCTCTTTCTAGGAGCAGTCCACATCCAGTGGCTGGTTGAGGCAGAAGTGCAAAAACTTGACCCCTTGTTTCTGTGGGGGATAACTCAGAATAAGCATCCTGGTGGGCAATGAAAAGGTATCACTAATGGTATGTGAAGCCTTGATCGCCCCTGGAATGCCTTATAATTGTTAATGCTTCAATTAGTGGTGCTTAGGGAGAATGGGAGACCAATAGAGAGGAATGCACTAGCCATTGCAATATCAGCCCTTTAAGAGGTTTAGGGAAAAGAATACTTAGAAAGACAATTGAATTGATTGGTTGAGTACTATTATACAGTAGAAAAACTTATGAGAAAATATATGAAGGACTGGAGAGTTTAATCATCAATTCATAACAAAATATGTAAGTCAGAGGTTCTCCTTGGCAACATACAGAGAGAATATATACTA
The DNA here is from genome assembly GCA_004023965.1 of Spilogale gracilis. Lineage (NCBI taxonomy): Eukaryota > Metazoa > Chordata > Mammalia > Carnivora > Mephitidae > Spilogale > Spilogale gracilis. Next base: position 40,739 of record PITA01006814.1, read on the forward strand.
TAACCAGAGGACAGAAAAAAAAGTGAGGCTTAGGCCCAAAACTTAGTTATAAAAGTAGCAGAGCTCTAGTGAAGACTGAATCCTCAACCATAGTGAGCCATTTCAACCAAGGCCAAGGCCTTGATTGGGAAAGAAAAGGCTCCTGAGACTTGGGGTGGGAATACCTACGTTGATTGCATGTGAAAACCTTAAGACTCCAGGTATCTCTGAATCCTCTTGGCCTGTAGAATTGGTACACTCTTCCTTGCTACAAGACAGTGCTGTCTTTGTTTGGTGAAGATGGAGAAGCCTATGCCTTGCAAGACAAAATGCCCCTGCCAAGGATTCTTCTCTACTTATCCTCATGACCACAAGATCAGTAATTATGTCAGGTCCTATCACAACCAAGCAGAGTAAGTGCTAGGTCCACTAAGGGAGGAGAGGGGCTATACCCTAAAGAAGTTAAAGGACTTATACAGTATGAAGCAGCAAGAGCTGGGAGTGTACATCTGGACATGAATCCAAAGTGCGATAGATCAAGGAAAGCAGGACACAAGGTGAGATAAATGACAGTGTATTGGTGAATACTATCTTGTGATATAGGATTTAACATTCTGGAAAGTTCCTCAGAAGATGATACAATAGATCCAGAAACTTCAATAAAAGAATTAGACAACATGTAGAATCGACAGAATAGCCATAGAAGACGGTGGAAGAGGGGATCGAAAAGGAGTGAGTACATTAGAATGAACATACAAGAAAGTCCAGAAAACCTACCAGTCAATTATTTTTTTGTGAGGTGATACTCTGTTTACCAACACAATAGAAACTATCTGGACAGAGGAAGACAGACATTGTTGAGAAAACTAGTTACCTGTCCTATATGGGTGTGAGCTAACAGTAGAAGACAGTCTCACAGAATTGGGCTCCTTGATAGTACTGGAGATGAGAGAACCCCCAAATAATAGTGGTCACTTGGTGGCACATAATCTGATATAGGTTTGCCTTTTCTACTTACAGGTTGTTGACCAGAACAGCCATCCAAAGATTTATAGAATCAATAAGACAGTCTGCTTAATGTCACATTACACCAACAAAGGAGGTAAGGCAGTGCCATTTATCCTATCATGTACTATATGACCTGAAGCTGCCACCTGAGAGAGTGCTAGAATGGCCTTTTGAAGAATCATCTAAAATACCAGCCTTGAGATGGTACTTTGCAAGGATGGGCACTATCTTCCAGGAAGCAGTAAGCATGCTAAATCAATGACTATTATATGGTACTGTCCCCAATAGGTAGAGTTCATGGGTCTAGGATTCAAGAAGTGGAAGTAGGAGTGTCTTGTTTACCATGAATTTTAAATTATCTACTTGGAGAATTTGTGCTTTTTATCCCTACTACTCTGGACTTTGTGAATTTTGAGGTCCTGGCTCCCAAAAAAAGAAAAATTCTGTCGGGGTACACTGCAAGAATCCCATTAAACTTTAAGCTATCACTAGTCAAGTTACTACTGGTCACCTTGGGCTTCTTATGTCAAAAGACCAGAATGCAAGGAAAGGAATCACCATCTTAGTCAGGGTTCATTGATTCTGATCACCAGCAGGAGATGGGGTTGCTATTATACAATGAAGGCAGGGAGGGAAAGATCTGATACCCAAGGGATTCACTGGGAGCATCTTTTGCCACTCCCCTGCCCAATTTTGGTAGTAAATGAACAAGAAGGACATGATGACCAGAGACTTAGATTTCTCATGATGAGAGTCTGGATCATCCTTGTTCTCCCACATAGATCAGTAGAGGCTCTAGAAGATGAGAGGGATATAAAATGGATTAGGAGAGAGAAATGCAAATCTGTTCTCTCCTGAAGACCAACTGAAGTGGCAGGGACTAGTTCATCCATTAATCTTCCTCTTGTAAGTTTCCTTGGGAAGAAAAAAGGCAGGATCTGTGAGAAGCTGTTCAGTTGAGTTGAATTCATTATATAAAGCAAATACAATTGTAGTACTATGCTCTCTAGATCTCCTGTTTAGGACTTGGGCACTCATTTCTCCAGCTGGCAGGTGTTTGATGAGCTTTTATGCTGGAGAACTGTTGGAGGGGCAATTGGCTAGATGTCAGAAGGAGGACATACAAGTGATCTCAAGTCTTAGTACCAGTGATTCAAGGATGTGGGAGAGAAAACAGCTATCACTTGAGGGTCATGTTGGACATTGAATGAATCAATTTTTTCTATTTAACAAAGAAACCAAGGGTTAAGGTAATGAGTGGTTAGAAGACTGAATCACCAAAAGTTACAGAGTAGGTTTGCAGTAGGTGTGGGATTGGAGCTCAAGGATTTTAAGTGAAGACCAAAGGTCCTTCAGTCATCACAGAAAGGCATTTTCAGATTTCTAGTCTTAAGTATTGGTTTTACAATGGACGAAACTGAGGATCTGGCAGGCCAAATGACTTGTACCAAGACTTGTGATCAACATTTCTGACTCAGAGGCCCAGATTCATTCTGCAATACCATTTTCAGTATAATTCAACATACTGAAATGTGTTAGCTATATGTCCTTGAATGTAGGTTTTGAGGAACTGGGCTGTCAAAGCTGCTCAGTGTCACCTCACTGATCACCCAGATCTGTCTGACTCCTGAAGCATGGCTCTTTTGTGCTATCCTCCTCTCTATATTAATAAGAGTGACTGAGGACTCCAATGCAGGTCATCCTGTGGCAAAAGGCTATCACAGGTGAAGCTTAATAAATGTTTGTAACTTAAATGAAGTTAACAAACCAGACTAAAGAAAGCCAGGTGGGTGTGGGGAGAAAGAGAATGGCCTATGTCTGAGAATATCAGCTTTTTCATTAGATACATCTGGGTTCAAATCCAAGTTCAAGATCATTTCCTGGCTTGTTGACTTTAGGTAAGTCACAATATTTGAGTCTTAGTTTCCTCCTTTGTAAAATGAAGTACAGTCATGCCCACCACAGACAGCTGAATTACTAAATGGCATCATGCATATCAAACACTTCCAGAGGCCTTGGCACACAGAATTGTTCAGTCAAGATGAGCTATTACTAGCTACTCTTTGGCTTGAATCTCTGTTCTCTCTTTGTACCCTGGTTGTCTGTGAGTTCTTTGTATTTGCTCTGCTGCCAAATGGGCCCAGGTTCCATGCTTGGCATTGACCACTGGATCCTGTTTTCTTCCACCTTCACACCCACCCTGAGGTTTCTTTGTTTTGCCCACTCATCTTTGGATCTAGGACCAAGATCCTACCCTAGTTATGGAGTCTTTGTCATCTACCCAGTCACTCTTTTTCTTGGGATGCCATCCATTTGAACCTGTATGTTCTGGCCATGCTTATTCATAGGATAGTAGCAATCTAATTAATGATTTGCCTTCACTAAGCATTTACTCTGAGCTTGGTGCTTTGCTAAGCGCTTGTATCTGTCATCTCATTTAATCCTCATAGCTACCCCCAGAGTGGTGTTTTATGTATTTTGATCTCCTTTACAGGGCAGGAGACTAAAGTTCCAAGAGGTTAAGTAGTATGCCCAAGGCCTACGGTTTATAACTGGTGGAGTGAGGTTTCATCCTTGGGCTGTTTGCTGTCAGAAGTTGTTCTTCCAACTTGAGTAACTGTGAATCGCTCCTGCCACCCACTCAGGGACAGAGGCTGCTGACTCTATGCTCTCCTTGACCTTCTGTCTCCCTTCAGAAATTTGGGGTTGACCTGTCTGAATGAGGGAAGTACTATATAAAGTGACCACCTGAAAGATATTAGTTCTTTGTTTTTGTTCCTCCAATAGAATGCCAGCTCTAGGAAGTCAAGGACAATGACTTGTTCTCCACTATACCTCTAGTTTCCAGAACCAGTGGCTGACATGCAGTAGGTCCTCAGTAGAGAGTTATTGAGTGATTACTGGATGAATCCCACAAAGCTTACCATCCACCTTTATCCCCGCCCTCCCAGTGTGGCTCATATTCACATCCATTCACTCTCAGTAGCCAGGCCTGCTCCCCTGGCCACTTGGCATCTCAGAAGCTCTGTTTTATTCTTTATATCGCTACAAAAAGTCTCTGCCTCCCCTCCCTGCGCCTTAGAGACCTCTGCTCTGTGGTTGGAAACCAAAGCTAGTCTCAAAATTTGTATATATCCGTTGTGACGCAGGATGATTCAGAGAGGGCCTAAGCCATGCATGCAGCACACAGCCACTCCACCCAACTGCCTTCTTCCAACACATTAGTTGCCATTGATGGAGCCCTTCCTAAGAAGCTAGGCTGAAGGCATTATTACATTATTTCACTGAGTCCTTTAAAAAAATTCTGGAGAATAGATATTTGTATGCCTGTTTGGCAGATGAAGAAATTAAAGTTCAGAGAGAGGGAGTCACTTGCCAAAAATCATATTAATTGGCAGAGTTGCGTTTGAAATCCAGATGTTTGATTCCAAAGGTAGTCCTCTTATCTAGTAAATAGAAGTTGGAGACTGTCAATGGGTGTGCCCTGGAAAGGACTCCTGTACACAGACAACAGGAGAGAAACAAAGGAAGAGAAGTCCCACCTTGGCATTGCACCATATTAATATGCTTGGATCCAGACTGGAAACTTCACTGGGCTCAGCCTGTGGCAATTCCAGCTGCTCTCCTCCCTCACTTCAGAGGGGGTCCCCTGGGATATGCCATATTTCTCTCTAACATTCTTGGAATATTTTATGAATCATTCTTGGAGCGTGAACTTTTTAACTCTTTTCCTGAGGAAGAATGTCTTCTTCCTTAGCAGCAGGTCTGCATGGAAACTCACAGAATTACATTAAAAAAAAAAGAAAGAAAAGAAAAAAGAAAGACACCTTTTGATGCTTCAACTCTTGTTGTCCTCATAAGTGTGACTTACTGGCATTTATTAGCTTGTTCTGGAGACCATCAGGACTGTAAAGGACCTTATTTTTTAGAGAAGGGATGTGGCCAAGAGGATGGACAGAGATAGGAGCTCAGGTCTTATTACATTGAGTTCTGGGTTCTTTACATTCCAACTTCACAAATCCAGGGTACCTGACTTGGTGCATTTTACTAACATAAATTCAGGATGAGCCAAATGTTTTAGTTTGGCCAATGGAACTCATGTTTTTACATAATACTTTCCTAATTCTATTTTTAGGGCAGAAAGCTAAACTGAGTGGGCCCAGGATGAACAATAAGTAAAATACCACAAGCAGAACTAAATATATTCTGCCAACAATTTACAAATATTTTGTCCTTTGATGGTCCTAATAACTCTGTTAAACATTATTATCTGTCTTTTAGATAAAGAACTGAGGCTCAGAGAAAGTAATTAACTTGTGTAAAGTCTCACAGCTTGTAATAAGGCCAAGACTCTGGGACATCTCAGTGGCTTAGTCGGTTGAGTGCCGCTTTTGGCTAGGGTCATGATCCTAGGATCCTGGGATTGAGTCCCATATTGAGCTCCTTGCTCAGTGGGGAGCCTTTCTCTCCCCCTCTGCAGCTTCTTCTGCTTGTGTTCTCTCTCTCTCTCTCCCTGTGTTAAATTAATAAAAAAGTCTTAAAAAACAAACAAGTCCAGGACTCAAATCCTGATCAACTTGACTATATAAAGCTTGAAGTTTTTTTTCACAAATCTATGTCTCCAGGAGTAATCGGGTTTTACATATAAAAAGTTGAATTTCTCCAGAAGTGCAAGGACTCCTTGATCAGTGGTCCCAGTGGGTTATTTGTAATTTATTAGGAGAGAAGAGGGGGGACAGTGATAACAGCTGTTACACCCCATCTATTCTCCATGTCTCACCCCTCTGACATCATGGGCCTAGAACTCATTTCCGGAAAGCCCCACCCAGAGAGGCTCCACCCAATGGCCCAATACCATGGAAATGAGCCCATGCTGTGGGCCAGGGGTGTCAGTCCTTGCTCCCATGTCAGAGAATAAAGCCAAACCCTGCATGGATTTCAAGCCAGACATCAGAGCCTAGGACCCAGAGATAAGCTGTTGAAGTATCCAAAAAAATTTTTTTTTAGCAGTTCAATCTCAGTGACTTAAGATCATAGTTGTATGGAATGTTCTTCAAATGGCTCCAGATAGCATTCAGAATGAAGTTTAAACTCTCATCCCGTCATACATGGTCCTTCACAATCTAGCTCTAGTCCTCTTATCTGTCTCCTTCCCACTCATACCTTTTCTCTAACACATCAACTACCATCAGTATTTCTTGGTGTTCACTCTTTTCTCAAGTTGATCCTACTGTCTGAAATGGTTGTTACTTCTTTGCCTGGATGACTCCAACACATCTTTCAAAACTCAGCTTCTTAGCCACCACACCTCCTCTGGGAAGTCTTCCTGAAAGTCCACATCTGGGAGAGGGGCTAATCTGCCCTCCATTATGCTTCTCTGCTTGTCTGCCACCTCCCTCAGGATGTGAGTGATGTGGAGCAGGCACTGTGCCTTTTCTTTTCTTTTCCAAGATTTTATTTATTCATTTGAAAGACAGAAACACAGCTAGAGAGGGAACACAGAAAGGAGGAGTGAGAGAGGGAGAAGCAGGCTTCCCGCTGAGCGGGGAGCCAGATGTGGGGCTCGATCCCAGGACTTTGGGATCATGACCTGAGCCAAAGGCAGACGCTTTAACAACTGAGCCACTCAGGTGCCCCCAGGCACTGTGTCTTAATCCATGTTGGTGTCCCCCTGCCTAGGCAACACTGGTTATAGTTTGAACAAAATGTTTGGAAGAGCTTGTGGCTATTTCTCGTCATCACAGTGAAAATCCTTTCCATGGCCGGTGTACATACAGATGATGTGAAACATTTATTTTCCTGTGTCACCATCTCCCACACCAGAGTCCAGTTCACACAGACATTTGGGATCTGGGGCCTTTCTTCCTCCCTTAACTTCTCCTTTTTTTTTTTTTCCAAACCCATTTCTCCCCTGTACTTCCTCCTCTCCTGCCTGGAATCTTAGCTTCAACCCAAAGGAGCAGCATTAAGTCTGTCAAGCTCTAAGGCCTTTCAAGTCTTCAGAGTGCAACATCAACAAGCTAAATCAGCACTTCTCTTCCTAACACTGACCAACTTTCTTAATGAACCTTTGATGTATTTTTGTGCTGACACAAACTTTATGTCCTCACTCTGTCTTACTAATGATCTCTTATCTGCAAAGGATTTGTGGCAGGAAAATGGAAGTGAGAAGGAAGTCAAACATTATCTTTCATGTGAAGATTTAATGTACAAGAGAATGGATGGATGGTTGGATAGATGAACAAATGAGAAGAAAGATGTGTGGATGCATAAATAAATGAAATTCCCTCAGTTTGGCCATGGTTCCTGGCATGGGAGGGCTGGTCATGCTCCTGCTTGCTCCCCATGTTTGCTCACTCTTTCACATACTCTCTCACATCTCAAATACTGATGGAGATCCAATTATTTGTAGAGTCCTACTGAGGGCTCATCACAGATTTCCTAGTGAGTCTCCTAACTCAGAGTCCCATGTTCCTAGGCTCTTCTACTTACTAGTGCACCCCCTCCTTGGCAAGATTTACTCCTCAGTCTGCCCAACTTGCTGCATTTTTAGCCACAACAGTCATCAAACCTGAGTTGTGTATTATAGAAAATTCCTAGAGAGCACTCAGCAGACCCTGATGGAGACCCCATCAATGATGAGGAGTTACATTGGGAAAGACAAGCCTTTATCTTGCCAGGACAATGATGGTCAAAGAAAGTCCATGGAGGTGAAATGCTGGTGCAGCCATTCCTGGAGTTTGCTTCCTGTCTTTCCCTCTTCATTAGAATTCCTAGCCCTTTTTTTTTTTTTCTTTCCTGATGTTAGCTCTCAGCTCTAAATGCCCCTTGCCCTCCCCTTAGGCAAAATCTTATAGGATTTGGTTATACCTCACCTTAGATGTCCTTTCCATGTCCTTCTATAAGACTTATGCACCCACTCCTTGTGACAGACACAGGAAAAAAAACAAAAAACCAAAAAACCAAACAAACCACTATGCAGATCCCCTGTAAGAAAGGAGTATGGTCAGCAGGTCATCTTCAGCTGTCAACTCCTCTAGAGTTGGCCTGAGCTATAGAAAACCACTTTGCTTAGAATCACAGCCCTGTAGTCATCAGTACTGAGCAAGGTAGTGACATAAAGGATCTTCATTTTAGCATCACAGAAGACTTTGCTCTTGGGCAATTAGGCCCAGAGCCCTTTACCAGGTGGCTCTACATCCCACTTACTACATATGTAGTGATGTTAGGCAAGTTAGTTGACTTCTCTGAGCCTCACTTTGTTCATCTGTAAGGCAGAGGTAGTAGTTCGTAGTTCGTATCGCATTGGACTGCTGTGGCAATTACATGATAAGTACATCTAAAGTGCCATGTGCACAGTAAGTGTTCGGTGTATATTAAATTTTAGTCCCTTGTGTTTCTTTCATCATGATACTTATCTCATTTACAGTGTTACAAAACTGATTATTTCTATTCCTTGGAGGCAGGCACCATTTCTTATTTCTTATTGTGTCCTTTGTACCTAGTACAGATCCTGTATGGAATGAGCTCTCAATAAGTGCTTGTTCAATAAGAAATTCATGTCCTGATTTTGTATATGAGGGGTCTGAGCACAGAGGTCATACCAACAGCAACTAGCAGAGCCAGAACTAGAACCTGACTCTGAATTCTTCACAGTAAATGATATTCTAACATAGATTTTTAGAGCCCGCATGCAAAGATGAGGCCTTTAGAAATGCTAAAGAATTTGAATTTTATCCTAAAAGCCATGGGGAACCATAGAAGATTTTTAATTGGGCAAAATTTCAAAGTCATATTTCCAGTTAGGGAGGTCAAAAAGGGTGCAGGGTGGAGGCAGACAGAGAGAGGTCCAGTCTGAGGGGAAGGGAAATGATCAATTGGCTACTGCTACATAACAAATTATTCCCTGAATTAGTGGCTTGAAAGAATAGTACTCGCCAGCCATGACTTATCCAAGGATGGCTTAGCTAGTCCTCCATTCTAGCATCTTTCACAAACTTGCAGTCAAGTGTTGGCTGGAGTCAGTCAGCTTGAGGCTCAACTCAGAGAGGAGTGGTATCTAATCTAACTCCTATGGTTGTTGGCAGAGTTCAATTCATTGCTAACTATTGGCTGGAGGCTGCCTTCAGTTTGTTGACATTGACCTCTCTGTTGAGCATCTTACAATGTGGCATCTTCCTTTACCTAAGCAAGTGAGAAGGACCAGACAGAGAATGACAAGACAGGTCATACTCCTTTTATTTTTTGTCGTATGTGTGTGTGTTTTTCTTTTTCTTTTTAAAGAGTGTGCATGAGAGTGAAGGGAGGGACAGAGCGAGACAGAGAATCTTACGTATGCTCAATGCCCAGTGTATGGGGCTCCCTCTCACACCCTGAGATTGTGCCCTGAGCTGAAATACAAAGTTAGATGCTTAACCTACTGAGCCACCCTGGAGCCCCCAAAGGTCACACTCCTTTGTAACTTTATGTTGGAAGGGATACCTCCTCTTTTTCCTGTCTTCTGTTCTTTAGAAACAAGTCAGTAGGTCCAGCCGACACTCAAGGGGAGGAGACTGCATCAGGGCATAAATACCAGTGGGGTATTATGGGTTGAATTGTGTCATCCCAAAATTCATATGTTGAAGTCTTAACACTTAGTACTTCAAAATATGACTTTATTTGGAGATGGGGTCTTTACAGAGGTAATGAGATTTAAATGAGGTCACTAAGGTGAGCCCTAATCCAGGATGACTGGTGCCCTTGTAGGAAAGGGAAATTTGGAGACCAATTATGCACACAGGGAGAACACCGTGTGAACATTAAGACAGCCACCTACCAGGGGAGAAGCCTGAAGCAGACAGACTATCGTCAAAGCACTCAGAAGGAACCAACTCTGCCAACATCTTGATCTCAGACTTCTACCAGTTTCCAGAACTGTAGGACCCTAACTTTCTCTTGCAAAAACCACTCCATTGGTGTGGTACTTTGTTATGGCAGCCCTAGCCAGCTAGTACAGCGATCACTGAGAACCATTTCAGAAGCTGCCTCTCACAGAGCGCTCCAGTCTGGCAGGTTAGCCTGATGCTGAGAAAGGGCAGATCCAAGATGAAGTTAGATGGAATTTGCAGGTCTTGTTGGCTGATGGACAGAGTGGGAGAGTAAAAGGAAGGGTGTCTGCTATGCCTGGTCTAGGTAACATTGGTGAGGACTGAGGAGAGCATTTCCGATGGAGTGTGTCCACAGGCCATACAGATACACTAGAGCTGGCTTGCCAGGAAAAACATGTCACACCTGCAAGTGATGAGCCCAGATTGTTGGCTCCTGCGAAATATGGAGGGCCTGGAACACTATCCTGAGGAGGCAGCAACTATTGCTACTCCAGCACTGCAGCCTGGAGAGAAGGTTGCTTAACAAGTTAAAAGAGAATGAGCATACGCTGTGTCTACTCTCCTGGCCACCTCTAACTGCTTGTCTACCCCAACAGCTCCCGGCGCCATGTCTTAGTCAGGATTTACAACTTTCACTCATGTTTCCATCCAATGTAAAAGACCATTTTATTACATTTACTTATTCCCCTCTCCCCTGGAATAAAAATAGCACATACTCATTTAAAAAAAGAAATAAAACTGGAAAGTATCTTTTTAAGAAAAGAAAACCTTGTGTTACCACAAGTAAATAAATACAACCATTTTTTAGATATTGGCATGTTTTATCTATTTTCTGAACATAATCTGAGGAAAAAACCCAATTTTGTATCCTACAGTTTCATCTAATAACATCCCATGAACTCTCTCACGCGTTATTTGTTTGGGAAGGGACCAACTATGTCCTTTAATAGAGACATAGGGCGCGAGAGGCAGATAGAAAGAAAGGTGCTGGTTCTACTGCTGATGTAATAGGGATCAGACGTGATGGCAACAGGCCTTCATACTACCCTCCGTGTAAGGCTTTCCCACACTGCAGCAGGTGTCTGGCTGGAGAAGCCCTGGCCACCCCTAGCCTATGCTCCAGCAGAGGATGGATGGGCGATACCGGTGGTGGGGTGTCCATGGATAGGCTGGTTCTGAAAAAGACAGGACCCACAAAGGCCAAGGTGGGCATGTCTCATACCTACTCTTCAACTCAGAGAAGCACTCACCAGGGAATCAATAGAACTTTCCCTTCTGGCAGAAGCCACGGGCTTTCTCTCCTCTCAGCTGTCTGCTTTCCTTCCTGAGTCTGGTGCTTACAAAACCAGAACAATAGATGAAGAGCCTCTTTAGCATATCTGCTGTTGGAAGCGTTCTCCCAAGGGGCCTCTGGGTTACCTGTCACATGTCTCCAAAGCTCCCTTAACTCACCTCCATCACTGCTACTTGTCTTTTGCCATGAAAATGACCTATTGTCTCCCCTTCCCCTCATGCTGTAGTATAAACTCCCTGAGTGTAGAGACCCATGATTTTACTCATTCTTGGCCTCTCAGACCTTAGCATAGAACCTGGTACAGATCCTGAATCAATGTTTGAGAAATGCATGAAAGACCATACTCAGCTCCCTTCATTTTATAAACTCCCATCCCGTCTCTCACTCTGTGAAGTTCCCATGTCTGCCTTATTCTGTCTCTCAGCATCACCTGTCTAGTGAGGTCAGATACTCAGGACAAGTAAGTCCAGCGACTGTGGGGGGTGAATGCTCGTGCAGCCTATTCAAGTCCAAAGGCAGAGCCCCAAGGGACCATCTGGAAGGCCCGTGATGTAACCACATCTCCAGGCCTGGTATTAGACCCCTCTAATTTGGTTTTGAAAACATGTGGTTTTGTCCTTGTTCAAATATTGATTTTAGGTAACTTGAGCCTGGCAGAAAAGGCCTCTATGGAGGCCAGTGAGGATGTTTGTTGCCTTAATGACATTTCTGTGTGTTTGTATAACACGAGCTGGCGGCCGAGTTGTCGCTCCCAGGGAAGATTTACGGGACTTTACACTTTGGAAGATATTGAGGCAAACTGTTGATGAAGGCCCAGGGCATAAATCAGACCCACTCAGGCCAACAAAGGACTTTGGAAACCTTGCCAACTACCTCTCTTGGTGTGAGTGAGGGTTTTGGATGACGTCAGTTGGTTATGGAGTGTGCTCCCTACAACTCTTGGATTTTAAGGAGCAGGTGTGGGGAGGCAGAGAAGTGGAGTGCTTTTTTGGTGGGAGGCTGAGCAGTCAGGGTCCCATGGCCTTCTAGAACTTCATTGGTTGTGGAATCATTCTTATTAGGTCTCTGTATGTAAGGATAAAGACTTGAGAACCACAAGAATAGAAGACATTTGACACACCTTCCAGACTTAAAACTGTAGCACTGAATTAGCATAGATCCTACAAGGAAAGAGATGGCTCACTCGAATTGGGTGCGTTGAGAAGAGTTTAATGAAGGAATTATTAACAAATCTATGGCTGGAGCTAAGGGACCCAAACAAGGGGGGTTGAAGTACTAGTATCTGGTAACAGTACCCTGAGAGAGAGCCAGAGCTGCACTTGGCTTAAGCAGAGAGCTACCTGCTAGGAGTTGAGGCCCTTGGTGAAGGAAGACCGTCACTGCACACCAAATGAAATGATCCTGAGGGAAGGAGCAGGGAACTAATACCTTGACCTTTCTCTCTCTCTTGTCCCTGGATCTTCCGCAAGTGCCTCCCACTTGCAGAACCCAACTGGGAGCGAAAGGGTTGATGGGGTCCACAGAAGCCAGGCTCCTGGGCCCAGAAAGCCTGAAGTGGAAAGTGGATTTGCAGAGGTGACTAAAAACTACCCAGTCTGTATCAGATCCATAGACCACGGTAAGATGGCAGCAGGTGCAAAGCCCTGGTTCTCCTCCATGCTCCATCTACTGCCAACCTTCAGCAGCACATCTTATCTTGAGCTACCTTGTTTCTCTTTTTAATCAAATTAGAATCTGTTGATTTCTTCACAACTTCTCCTATGCTATGACAAATGATTCTGCATCTGTCTGAATAGGGAAGGGTTGGTTAGTCAAGTTTAAAAAGAAACAGTAAAGGGTATTGACTAAGGACATGAACCTGAAGGTCATACATCACCGTGTTTCCCTATTGGCTCTATCTCTTAATAGCTGGGTGACTTGGGCAAATTATGTCACCTCTTAGAGCCTCAGTTTCTCACTTGTGAAATGAGACAACCATATTTACCTTACAGCACTGGGGCTGTGACAAAATCAGTTTAAACATGTCAGCCACTCAGAGTCAAGCATGTGGTTAGGAATCAACTGGCAGTAGTTATTCCCAGACGAGAGGCCACTGGAAAGTGCTCATAGACACAGAAGTATTATAGTCCTCATTCTCTCCTGATCATTGCATTCTTATCTCTCCTCTGTCCTCAGCTCTCCTGGTCAAAATCCAGCAGTTTGGAGGGAGTCCTCTTGCATTAGTGGCACAAGCCAGTTAACAAGCTGACCAGCAATCCTTGAGCTGACCAGGTTATTGTGAAATTCAATGTCTGCCCTTGGGAAAGCGGTCTCACCTCTCTGGCACTGCCATTCTTCATCTTCACAGCAGACCATGGCATCTTCAGGGCATGCTGAAGCATCCAGGGCCCCAGATGAGCACAGCAATTTCTCTCTTTTTCTCTTTAAGTGTGAGAAGTTTTGCCAGGGTGTGCCAGTCCCAGTTGTGTTCTTTGGCATGTAAAATCCCACATCTCATCAAAGCCAAAATAGAGGAAGCTTGGGACACTGGTGACCCAAGGCAATAACTACCTCCTCCCTGTTCTACCAAATGCTGTCCCCTGGGGCCTGAGGAGACAGATAATCAGTTCACATCTCAGCAGCTGGCCCCAGCTGTAAGTCTGCATGATTTAGCTTGGCTCTTATTGGCACTAAGAATGAGGTCATGGGAGGAAGGAGACAATGGAGAAGACCTCTGGAAGGGCAACAGTAAAACATGCTGTCGGGAGGCAGGAGAGGACCCTTGAGTCATGGGGTCCTTGGCAGCTGTCTTTGAGAGGTAAATAATTTCAAGAAGTCCTTGAAGGGAAGATAAAATGTGTGCTTTTATGTGTACCAAAGGCCATCCGGAGACTCTTCTCTCATTTGATTATTTTTATTGAATCAATTTCCTTACAGCTCAGGACTATGGTATGGTAAGACGAACAAGAACTGGGATGGGGAGTGCAAAGATCACAGACTTCCAGGGCCTGGCAGGGCTGATGCCCCCCTCTCAAATACTCTCCTCCTCATGCCCCCAGCGTAGATTCACTGGACTTCTCCCAGCACTCCCCTGTCATAGTTTCCTGAGACCTGCCCTCTTCCAATCTTTCTTCCGGAAAGCTCTTCCATTTTCCTCTTCCCTTGGATAATAATTGTACATTTTTCAAATCTCAATTTATAGGGGCATTTTCTCATTCTACTTCTTTGTTATTGTCTCCTTTCAGACAGCTGGAATGCATCTGTGATCGCTGGAGGTTGAGCAGCCATTTTAAACCATTAGGCAGAAGGGAAAACTATGGATGGCAGAACTACAAAATTGAAAGAGCCTGGATCCCTGAAATTGTCATAAAGCTGCCTGTTAGTTCTGAATTTCCCAACTCTGGATTTCTTTTATTCTTTTAAACTGATATAAAATTCGTGTAACATAAAATTAGCCATTTATCAAAGTGTCCAATGCAATGACATTTAGTATAGTCACTAGGTTGTGAAACAATCACCTCTATCTAGTTCGAAGATATATTAACCATTCCAAAAGGAAACTCCCACTAAGCAGTTCCATTCCCTTTTCCTTAAATCTCTAGAAACCACCAGTCTCTTTCATTCTATATGGATTTGTCTATTATGGACACTTCACATAAATGGAATCATAATACATGTGACTGCATCTGGTTTCTTTCACTTAGTATAATGTTCTGGGGATTCATCCATACTGCATCATGTATCAATATGCTGTTCCTTTTTTTGACTAAATAATAGTTCATTATATGTATAAACCATATTTTATTTATGTATTCACCTCTTGATGGACATTTGGGTTGTTTTTACTTTTTGACAATTGTGAATAGTATTGCTACAAATATTTATGTACAGGTAGCTCTAGATTTCTTTTACATGAGATGGGAATACATTTCTGTCTATTTAACCCATTGTTATTTGGATTTTTGTCACTTTCAAATGATCATACTTTTAGCTGACACAAGGGGTCTAGCAATTAAAATGAAAAAAAATTCTACTTCCTCCTTATCCATCTTGTCTTGAAGTAGAGACTATTAAGAAGCAGAAAGATCTATGTGATTTTCTCCTTACCACCATTTCCTGTGTTTTGTTAGGCCTTAGCAACTTTATCTATAAAATGGGGATAATCAGCTCTTGAAAGCAGAGGTCGAAACCAGATAATCTCTTGAGGTCTCTTGTATTTGAGTCTTCAAAGTACGTTTTGAAAGGGCTAGAGGTTACAGGAAACAGTGTGAAACCCACTGAAATGTAATGTCACTTTCTTTGGGACTCTATTCCAAATTCATCCTCTTCCCTTGCCCTCGAGCTAGACTTGTTGCCTTCCTCTCCCTACCCTATAACACCTCTAAAACTGCATCTTTCACAGTCTATCTTAAATTTATTGTGTACATATCTGTTTTCTTGGAAGAACATGTCGTCTTTTAAAAGAAGTCCTTTAAATGCAGCCTGCTCTTCCACACAAAACAAGCATGAAAGAGCCAACAGTAGCAATAACATATATTAGGTATTTCTTTTTACCCAACTCCTTCACCTTCCTAAAGCCCTCTGGTTCCTTAAGCCTTGCTACCTATGTTTTAGTATCTCTTCTAGTTTTCTTGGATGGAAGTATTATTCTTTTAGTTGGCAACCTTGTCCTAAACTATGGCTTAGAACCATGTCATAAAAAGCCCTGGGCCCATGCAACTCTTGATGGTTGATTCATTCCTGCCCTAGTCGCCATCCTGAGTGCAAAGGAGTTCAGAAAGCTTCTAGGTCAAAGGCGCTCAGAAAGTATTTATTGAAGGAATTCCTAATGAAAGAAAGACTTCAAATGATCAAAGTGTTTTATCAAGGAATAAAACATAGAGGTAAAGTCTAATTCTGGTCTTTTGGGAATCTGGAATGAAGATAAGGAAGAAAACAATTAGTTGGAATTTTTAAATATAAATCTGAAGATATACTGCTAGTTCCCTTATTTCTCTCTAAACTAACCATCTCTTAGTTAGAGATGACCTCCCCCTCTTAATTAGCCAATTCTTGGTAAATACAAAGGATACATTAAGTGCATTAAATTTGAAAATTTTCTAAAGTTAATGACATCTAACATATATATTATATAAATACTTACCACATGACAGGCACTATGAATTTCCTTATAAGGATCATCTCATTTATTCCTTGAAAAACCCTATGTGGTAGGTTCTATAATAATTTTTATTGTACATATGAGAACACTGAAACTTCTCAGGCTAACTAACTTGCCCAAAGTCTCACAGCTAATAAGGGAGGGGACATGGCTTCACTAAGGTTATCTAATTTTATTCTATCCACACAACCACTCTTCTATACCCAAAATGAAATTCAAATCTGTGCAAATATTTCCTTATAATCTTTCCTTAATCAAGCTTGCATTAGTGTTTCTGCTGGGTCACTTGTTTGAGATAAAGAGATAACTAACATGGGGTTCTATACAGGTAAGATGAAGAATTTCAGCATTATTATTTCTGGCACACTTCCATAGTCCTTAATTCTCAGCTTCAATCACCAGATTTTTCCCGTGGTGGGGTCTTTCTGAGACTTTATATCTCCTTAATAATCAGGGAGAAGTGAGTCATTGTAATAGGGATACTACTACTTAAATACCCCTAAGCATAGCTGTGAATAATGGAATTCAGAGATACTTGGTCCTAATACCTGGAAAATATACATGTTACCTTATATAGCAAAAACTTTATAGATGTGATTAAGGTAAGCATTTTAAAATGAGGAGATTATCTTCGATTTCCCAGTGTACCTTCCAAGTAATCATAAGTGTCCCTATAAGAAGAAGACCTGGAAACACACTAGAAGAGGAGGAGGCAGTGTGACCATGGAGGTAGAGATTGGAGTGATGTACCAAGGAAAGCTGGAACCCCTCAGATGCTGGAAGAGACAAGAAACCCATTTTCCTCTAGAACCACCAGTGAAATGGATTTCTTACTCCTGCTCTCCAGAATTGTGAGAAAATAAATTTCTGTTATTTTAAGCTATCCAGCTTGTGTTAATTTGTTACAGCAGCCATGGGAAACTAATACACCAAGATACCATACTTTGTTGCCCTGACAGCCCCTGCGATCATTAGGACCCAGGACAGGTATGAAACACACAAAATATGAGAGTGAGTTTCATAAAAAATAAATTGAACTTGCCCAGGATCAAATGGCTAGCAGGCAGTGGAGGTGAGATTAAAACATGGTTCTAATTCTGAGTTTTGCTAATAACTTTATAGTTTATAACCACCTTGACTTAATAGTCTTTTAAAATTTTTCATGGGAACACAGAGCAGACTTTTTCCTTTCCTTTCTTTTCTTTTTCTTTTCTCCTTTCTTTTCCTTTCCTTTCCTTTCCTTTCTTTCCTTCTTTTTTTTTTTTTTTTACATACAGATAAAGAATCTGAGGTTTTGCAAGGTTAAGAGATATGCCTTCAGTCATAGCTGAAGAGCTGAGATTGGACCCCATGGTGTTGGGTCTTTGAATTCCCTGCCCTTGTGGCCCCACCCCGTTGGCTGTGATGGGTTCGAATACTGGGTGAGGGGACCCTGTCATAAGCTTCCTGCCAGCCGGCCTGCAGGCGCCCCGGCTTATCAGCCTGACCTTTGGTTTTCCATGGCAAACCCTTGTGCTGAGGAAGCTGCCAACAGGCAGCCAAGGCTCTGTATTGTCCTTATTTAGAATTGCTTTCCCTTAAACTAGCTCTGCTCTTGCAAAACATGTTTATTCTGGTTTCCTCTCCCTCCTGGCTGCATGACCAGTATGGGCCCAAAGTGCAGTGCTCCAGCTCTCAGAACTGGGCTAGATAGGGCAGGGCATAGAGAAAAACACGAGACCCATGGAGAAGACACAGGAGGGCATGGTTCCCCTTCTCATGTTCTGTGCCAGATGGGATGGACACCCTCTCTTCAGGGTATTGCCGTGGGCCCCCTGGCAGAAAGTGACCATTCAAAACATACCCCCATTCAGATTGCCTTCAACTTAAAATCCCAACAGTTTGAGAGTAACAATACTAATGATGATGATAATTTTAATAAGGTAGCAACTTCCTTTTCTTAAATACTATAAACCAGGCACAATGCTAAATCTCTTATGTAGTTTATTTCATTTAAGCCTTGGGATAACCACATTAGCTAGCTTATACCCAATAACCTTGCTTTATAGATGGGGAAACTATGGCTTACAGGCCACAGGAACTGAGACTCGAAGCCACATCTGTCTGTCTAGAGTGTGCTGTCTTACATAACACACTTCTTTAGGGACTCCCTGGTCTAGCCCCTCTGTTACAGCAGAACAGAGTTCAGAGAGCACCGTGATTTGCCCACACCATGACTTCTCAGTAGAGCTCATTTCCCAGGATTCCAGAACACTGTTTTTTTTCTGATAGGTGAGCCCCAATATACGCTGTAATGTAAAGAGGAAGAAAAAGCAGTTGGAGATTTCTCACTTGTAATTTGAAAGGGTTCTGCTCCCCTCTCCTCACCCCACTGAATCCCATTTTGTTATTGCCCTTGGGGTCAATGCATTTCTTCCATGGGCATATCTGGGTGAAGCTGACAGTGAGAAGAGAGAGGAAGCCTGCGAGTTGAAGGGGAGGGTGCTCTCCAGGTTCCTTATAATAAGTCTGCATGGAGAGCATCTTATGACACTTGTCTCCTGGAGTCCCCTCACAGAGTTTTCCCACTCTCCAGGGGAGAATCATCATTACACAGGTGAGTGAAATGAAGTTCTATAGAACTTAGAGACTATAAGTCATTTGTCCACAGCAAGCAGCTGGTAAAGATATAGGGCTGGTCCTCTAACCTGTATTCCTGGACTGCTATTTCCAGTACTTACGAGTACTGGAAGTTGGGTGCTTCCCAGGCCAGAGAGCTCCTCACTCAGTCCCCATGTACTTTTTTAACATTTGGAAATGAGAATGTATTTTAAAAATTCTGATCTTTCTCTGTAAAGAGAAGGAGAGGGAAAAAGGAAGATTCCCAAGTGAACTTTTTTCATTGTAAGGGAGAGAGGGATAGCTGGGGAACCCTGAGAACTTGACCCTTTTATTTAAAGCTTACTCAACAAATGATAACTGAATGTTGATTCTGGGAAGGCACTGTGCTTGGTACTGGGGACTTGGAATCTGGGATTTGTACTAAGGACAAATATAGCCAGAACCCCCAAATCAGCCTGGGGATGGAGAAGCACTGAGGCTATTTGTGGGTCCTCTCACTCTCTTCGACTCTTGTTAAGGCTACCCTGGGCTACTTTTAAGTCTCTGACTATGCCGTCCTATTTCTCTGATTTCACTCACGCTGTTTTTCTGTCCTGCACCTTGCGAGCCTCTATGCTGTAGCAAATGGTCCTGCAATTCTCTGCTACTTTGTGTATCTCTCCCTCTGAGTTCCTTCAGAGCAGGGATTGTCTTTTGCCATTTTGTTTTCCCTGTCTTTTTGAAAATAACAGATCAAATCTATAACATGTAATGACCATTAATAAAAATAGTAAAGCTGGGTTTACAAATACAAATATTTTACATCAGGTATCATATTCAGCCCCTGGTGACTTCTGCAAGTTGTTTTGGTTATTCAGTTTGGAAAATCCTGACTTGCACAGATGAGCAGTCGCAAGATATTTTTAAAGAGTGAGCTTTGCAAGCTCAGGGGAGTGGAGTTCACAGAGGGGGCAGGCAGGTTCTCACTCAGAACATAGCAAAAAGGTGATTTGACCTGGCAGCACATGAAATCATTAGATAACGATCTTGCAATCAAAGAAAGGGAAAAGTAAGTACAGATTGTGTTTCATACTGACGAGACTGCTGTTTCAGACAGTAAGTGGGATGCAGAGAGCAAAGAGGGGGTCTCTAGACAGGTGCTGGGGAAGGCTTCTTGGAAGAGGCGACAATTGAGGAGACAACTTAAGAGTGAGAAGAAGCCAGGTATGCAAAGGGTTGAAGCAAGACCTTTCTAGATAGGTACAGGTAAGCGCCAAGGCCCAGGAGCAGGAACAAGACGGGGCTTCACTCTGCACCTTTGCTTTAGGCAACCACGCCAGAGACTTCAGATAGACCTGGATGTTCTCAGTGGCCTCTTAAAAACACCTGACCTCTTTTCTCAAACACGGTGCCATTTGAACAATCTTGGGAGGCACTGGGTGGCTTTGACAGCTGAAGAGTAGAACAGGCATGTGATAGTCACACACAGCTGGTGATAGGCCATAATGAGGCCCCTGCAACACTCTGGTTTCAAAGCCACAACATCACACCACTCTCCAGCCAGAAGGCAGAGCTGTTCCTAAAGCTGAACCATCTTCCACCGGAAACCAGGGACTCAGTGCCAGGCAGGATTTATGACTTAGTAACGGAGGACAGAAATAATTGGTCACATTAATGCCTGGCAAGCCCTCACCTGGCTGCACTCTGGGGGGCAGCACTGCCTGAAACAGTGGAGGCAACTTTACTTCTGTCAGCCCAGGTGCTCTGCTGTGGCCAACACAGCCCTAATGAGCTCTGCATATTCAGGACCCAAGTAATTGATGGCCCAATTTAAAGTGTGCAGAGGCCACATTTCTTTCCAAGCTCTGAAGGAAAAATACCAGTGAGGAAGAATGAAGAACGGCCTGTTCTAAGTTATTTTCCTTCTGTGGTCATTCAATCCCCAGGAAGACCACATCTACCCCATCAAGAGCCTGGAGAAAGGAGGTAATTATCTAGAGAAGCCAAGCAAAAAGGAAAGGACAAAATAAAATTCCTGCACGGGAAGGAGGTCTCAGGCTCCACAATGAAATGCACACACCCTGCTTCTCATAGAAGTTTGAGTTAAGCCTTGGAATTTGGGGTCAGACAGATCTGGATTTGAAAACCAATTCAACTACATATTACACATGTGACGTAAGCAAGATTTCACATCTCTGTGCCTCAGTTTACTTGTTTGCTAAATGAACAGTAAAAGCACAGACTTTGGGGCAATGAGACTTGGATTTCAAACCCACCTCTGCCACTGACAGTCCTAAAACGCCAGTTACAAAGCCCCAGTGTTAGTTGCCTTACCTTGGAAGAGGGAGTGGTTAAATAGTTGCCTTGGAGGACTGTTTAGGATGACTGATAGAGAAAAGACATAGAATGTGGGCGCATAGTGCTCAGGAAAATCATGGTTAACTTGTTACTTATCACTGGTTAAGCTTTAGGACAGGGATTCTCAAAGTAGGATCCCCAGACTAGCCTCTCCTGGGGACTTCTTAGAAATGCAAATGATTTGATGGACCCCCGAATAGGGGCTCCCTAGTTGGTGGGAAGCCTGCTTCTCCCTCTCTCACTCCCCCTGCCTGTGTTCCTCTCTAGCTGTGTCTCTCTCTGTCAAATGAATGAATGAATGAATGAATGAATGAATGAACGAACAAACAAACAAATAGAAATGCAAATGACAAGGCCCCACTCTGGATCGACTGAATCAGAAACTTTGGGGGAGGGGGTGGGCCCAGGACTCTGTTTTAACAAGCCCTCCAGAAGGTACTAGCACATGCCGAAGTTGGAGAATCTCTCCTCTAGGTGATCACTCAGAATGCCCTTGAGATATTTCAGTTTGTCTGCAGCTGTCTCGGGCTCCTGAGCGCCTCAACTTCATAATCCTTCAAAATGAGCCCTCTGCTCATTCCTTTCTGTCTCCAAACTGGAAAGAAACACCTCATTACTCAAGATTTTAAAAGGGCCCCACGGCACTAGGTAGCATTTTCTGCATGCTTACTATATTCTAGACATTCTGATAATAGTTTCACATGGATTATTGCATTTATCTCTTCAATAATCCTCTATGGTAGATATTATTACTTTGTTGATAAGGAAACCAAAGCTCTGTGGAATGAAGTAAATTGCCCAAAGATTTATAATTAGCGATTGGTGAAGCCAGGATTCCAACCCCAGTAGTCTATTGCTAGAACCCATGCACTTCCTAACTCACCACACTGCTTTTTTATCCCAATATGAAGAACCAGAGATGTCCAGTTTAGTGAAAAGAAGGATCTGGAGAACACGTGAAAAATTTCTTCACTTCTGTGAAGGGCCCTTGTAGTCATGGGAGTCAACCAGTTTGATGTGGTTTCACACTGCAGAATATGGAATCATGAATGTAGCTTAACAGAAAGAATGGCTTTTGGCAACAGTGTGAATTGTTCTGAATTGTCTTGCCTTAAAAAGTAGTGAGTTCCCTGTCACTGAGGACATCTGAGCATAAGCTGGGTGAACATCTGTATACATGTTTTCATGTTTGTGAAGAAACTGGACATATTTCACTTACACAGGAAGGAGACTGATGTGAACTTGGTCTGGAGAAGAGAGAATCCACTTTTTCATGACTCCAAGGAGACAAATCAATATCCTCTCTGATCCTCATAGCTGGAAGGTGTCTTTCTTTCCTCTACACTCTCCTGTCATATTATAGTGATATCATTCTTGTGATATTGAGCCTTGTCCTACTGTATTATAGCTATTTATGGGTGGTTATGTTCCTTCACTTAGGGAAGGAGCAAGACATATGTTCATGGAGGTTGACAGAACCCTGGGATCATGAGCAGTAATCCTAAGCTCTTGGGGTGGGTCTCAGTTTCCTCATTATGTAAAGGGGTCAGTAGGGATTCCTTACTGAAACTAGAAGGATTCAAGGGGCCAGACGTATGGTGCATCATACCCTGTACTCCTCTCCAGTCTTCCTACAGATTGTAACATGTCTTTAGGGAGAATGCACTTCTCATTCATTGAGATACTCATTCTACTACTCTCCATGACTCTGCAATCCTCATCTTCCCACCTGAACTATAGATATTCAATATGTGGTACATAACAGGCACTTATATATTTATTGAAAAAAAGGAAAGGGGAAGAAACCAAAGAGAAATCAAGAGAAAAAGAGAGAGACAGAGAGAGAGAGAGAGACAGAGAGAGAGAGAGAGAGGAAGAAAGAAAGGCAGAGAAAAATTTAACAAGTAAATGCTCTTCCTCATTTGCTGCCCATCACCTGGTAGGCACTTTACCTGGGAGGACCTTTCTCTTGGGCACATGATGGTGTGTGTATCCATTTAATAGAACAATCCACAACAGGCCATAATATGAAGAGACCTATGGGAGCAGAGAGGAAACAGAAAAGAAAGACTTGAAACAATTTCTCTATAGGCAGCTAATTGCGGTTTTGTGGTTACTTGGGGGCAGTTGTTTACTGTGGAAGCTGGCCTTTAGGGTAACAAGCCTTGCACATACCGATCTCCATCTTGAACCCCTTTGATACGAAAAGAAGGTTTCAGGGGCAGATTCTAGGAGACTTAAAAGCAGGTCTGATTTTTAACACAGTGCCTACTGAACTTTCTCCACTGTGGGAGGCAGGCCAAGTAGTGGTTTTTGAAGCTTTTAAAGGCTCACTGGCCCTTCAAAAAAAAAAAAAGGCTGTTGTGGACATATGGTTTTAGAAGCTTATTTAAAAGCCTTGTGGGCTTATTTTTAGAGCAAACCTTAACCTTGTAAAACTTCTTAAAGGAGCCACGGAGGGCCCAATCACTAGAGCCTCCTTCAAGCCCTAGGCAGGTACTCCCCGAGATTTTCTGCATAGGCTTTTCTTGGGCTCAATATGTGTCAGGCAGCCACCTGCACCTCAGATAGGCTGCTCCTTGAGAGGGTGTGTCCTGGGAGTGAGAAGACCCAAGACTTGGGCCATGGGTGAGTCACCCATGGAGGCAGAGTTTGCTTGCCCATGAGTGGACCCAGGAATCATAAACACACAAAATCTCAAAGACTCTCCACAAGGAAAAGAACCTTAAAAGTCATGCAGTTAACCCTATCTGTTGCTAGAACCGCCTCTGAAGCACACTTACAATAAGGTGTTTCTGCTTCTGCTTGCATGTCTCTAGCTATGAGAAGATCATTGGGAATTCATTTGATCAACACATTTGCAACTGAGTACACATTATGTCCTTTGTATGGTACAAAGCTCTGAGGATATATTGGTGAATAAAAAATCAGATGCAGCTCAATGTAGATTAAACATTAGTGGGAGAGGCAGACATGGATAAAATGATCACATTAATACATAATTGCAAATAAAAAGATACCATTAAAAAATTAAGTATTTATAAAAGCTTCTGACTGGACCTGCTCTGGTCAGAGATATGGGGGAAGATTTGACGAAGAAGTGATCTGTGTACCAGGATCTCAAGGATGAGTAAATATTGGCAAGGCAACAGAAGGTTAAGGGAGGGCATGGAGGGCTGAGGGAAAATGTCTGCAGAGGCCTTCAGGCAGGAGAGACTATTGCATTGTGGTGGAAATGGAGGCCCAGGTGTATAATACCAAGGGGAAAGACCTGGGCTGAGGCTGGGGGCTTATAGTATATAGGGTATGCATGGCCTTGCTGCCACGTTGAGGATTTTGATCTTTAGCCCGAAACATATTGGAAACCTCTGACTCCTTTTAAACAGAGGCTAGGCTAGGCAACTCACACCAGTGCTGCAGATTTGTTCCTAGGTTGCTAAGTGTGGTAGTCTTAAAACATGTCCATAATTCTCCTCCCTTCAAAAGTCAGAGCCTAATTCCCCTCCCTTGAATATAGGTCTGTCTCAGTCTAATTGAAAAAATGTGGTAGAAGTGAATCTATGGGACCCCAGAAGCTAGGATAGCTTCCCTGGCACTCTTTCCCTTAGACTGCTTGTTGTGGAGGAAGTCAGCCACAATGCTGTGAGGACACTCAAATAACCAATGGAGATGTCCTCACGAAAAGGAGCCAAGGTCCTACTTTCTACAACCAGCATCAGATTGCCTATATTAGCAATTGGAAGTGGATCTTCCAGCCCCAGTTGAACCTGTGGATAACTGTAGCCTCAGCTGATATCTTAACTGTAGCTCCCAAGAAACCCTGGGCCAGAACCACCCAGCTAAGCAGTTCTTGAATTCTTGCTCACAGAAACTATAAGACAATACATGCTTATTGTTGCTTCAAGTGATTGACTTTGGGTAATTTGGTAAGCAGGAATAGATATCTGGTTCAGTGAGACACCTCAGAGTAGGAGGAGGAAAGCAAGGATCTTGGGTCAGAGAGACTTGGATTTGAAATCTGACTCTTCAGCTTCCTGGTTGTTGGACTAGAGGTATGTTCTTTACCTCCTAGAGCTCCCATTTTCCATCTGTAATGTGAGATGATGCCCAAAGAACACCCAGGAAAGAGTACTGTGTAGCCATTCTCAGTTTCCTTGCCTCCTGCCACTTTATATCCAATTGAGACATACCATTCTCAAAACTGAGAAGATAAAAAAGGCTGTAGAATGTGGGTATCTTGATTCCCCTAGAAAAAGAGGGCTTAGAAACTGTTTGTCTGAGGCTGCCTTAGGTCCAGTTTCATTCATCCAGTCTCTGTCTTTTCAAGCCCAGTCCTCACTTGGGTTTATGAGTTTTATGAGTCCATCTCTTGCTGTGCAAACAGAATTACATTTTATTTATTTGAAAGTTACCTCTTCATGGTTGCATGTTTTATTTTCTTCATGTGCATTTCAGTAAGGAAAAAGATTGAGTTTCCTTATGAAAGAGATTTATCAGATCAGCTATTGTGTGTCACATGCATTGTGAAGACATTTTTAGTTAATTCTCTAAGCACAACCTTGGGGTGTTCATCATTTGTGCCATTTTACAGATGAGGAAACAGGTGTAACAGCCAGGAATATTACTTTGCCATCAAGTATTATATAATCTCGACCAGTTATTCAACTTTTCTTCTATATTAGTTTCCTCTTCTAGAAAATGGGGATTAGAATAGAACCTATGCAAAACCAGGTTGACATGAAGATTAAAGGAATTAGTATGTATAAAATACTCAGAAAAGTGTCAGAGATATTAGGATATATTCCTAATTAGCTCCTATCATTATTTTTCTTATCTTTAAACCAATGTTTCAAAAAGTCAGAATAAAACTTCTAAGCCATTTTGCTCTATCCATGTTATCTCCCTTCTGAAATAATAGTCCTCTCCAGTTTTTATGGAATTTTAAAAAATATCCATTTTGTTCTTGCAATAATTCAGTGACTCAGCATCACCATCTTGATTTTTCAGCCAAAGCAAACTAAGGCTCAAAATGATGAATGGGAATTTTTCAATGTAGTTTTGGTTACAAGCAACAGAAACCAAATGGAGTTAACTTCAGCTAATGAGAGAAATTTCATTGTAAGATGCAGGCATGATTCAGGAAACTGAGCTCATGAGCAAGCCATGGGGGAAGTCTCCAGGAATGATAGGAACTGGGGGTAGGAGGGCTGCCCTGAACTTGAGGAATGGTGCTTCTCCTTCTCTCCCCTTTTCTCTACTTAGCTATTGGGCTGCCTCTTTCTTCTCTGAGCCTGGCTTTCTTAGCCGCTCAGTGCAAATTGTTGGTGTGTGGCAGCCTCCCACAGCTTCCAAATCCACAAGTTATCACACCAACCATAGGAGAGACTGGCCTTCTGCTTCTCTCTGTTCAGATTCCCCATTACTACAGATGGGAACCTGATTGAAACAGTTTTGAGTCAGGTGCCTTGCCCTAGTCTGGTCAAATGTGGCTAAGGAGTGGGGTCACAGTATACAGAATGGGGCCAGTTGCTGCTAGCCACTCACTCCTGTGGATTCCTATAGGAAGGTCATGAGTAAGTGAAAAACACTCCAGAGGAAGCCCAGAAGATGAAGTGAGTTTCCTGTCATTTTACATACTGGAATGACTGAGGCAAGATTCCTCTCCAGATTTTCCTCTCCTGTGAGGTCAACACTTGTCTTATAAGGCTTCAGCTACCTCCCTTTAGGAGACCAGCACCTCCATGGACTCAGGTCAGGGAGGATTTGGTCACCTTTCTAATTGTAGTCAACCCAGCTCCAGAACTGTTTTAGCTTGCAAACTGAAACTTAGCCGTCATTAAACAACTCCTTGTGGGCGTCTGGATGGCTCAGTGGGTTAAGGCCTCTGCCTTTGGCTCAGGTCATGGTCTCAGGGATCGAGGCCCTCATCGGGCTCTCTGCTTGGCAGGGAGTCTGCTTCCTCCTCTCTCTCTGCCTGCCTCTCTGCCTGCCTGTGATATCTCTCTGTGTCAAATAAATAGGTAAAATCTTTAAAAAACAAAAACAAAAACAAAAAAACAACTCCTTCTCCTACTCCCTCTCCCCAGCCTCTGGCAACCACTGTTCTACTTTCTGTCTCCTTGAGTTTGACTACTCTGAATAGTTCGTATAAGTGGGATCATACAATATTTATCTATTGTTGACTGGCTTATTTCATTAGCATAGTGTCCTCAAGGTTCATTTATGTAGTAGTGGATATCAGAATGTCTTTCCTTTTTATGGGCTGGATAACATCCTTTTGTGTGCACGTATCACATGTTATTTATCCATTCATCTGTCCCTGGCCACATGGGGTGTTTCTGCCTTTTTGGCATTGTGAGTGGTGCTGCTATGAACATGGGTGTGATAAGTTGTCTTTTTGCACATAAAGGACAGAAGGAGGATCCTGAAAACGTAGTGTGAAGACAACAGAAGGGGTGTCATTCCTGCTCTGAATGAGAAAGTGAGGGGAGTTTTGCTCCTGATAGAAATGGGGAAAGAAAAGAGGAAAGGTACCAAGGAGGAGAGGCAGGAGGAGGTGACCCAGAGTCATGGGTGGACTAGAAAACACCTGGGGAGAGGGGCCAGGGAAGAATTCCTACTGCTGTGTGGTCTATCACTCAGTATAAAGTGGTTTCAGTGGTTGTTTTGTCCCATTACCCCATGTAGTGAATTTTGGGAACATTTCTCACACACATATACACAAATGCTCTGTATGAGTTGCTTTTTGGTGTAAACTGAAGAAGGAATTAAGTCTCCCATCTGGTCTGATGTGAAGCAGACTGTGACAGGGAGCACAGGAGGGCAAAATCAGCTATAAACTGTCCTTTGTAGGGGAAGCAGATGTTGCAGGAGTGCCCCTGAGAGAGTGAGTTCCCTGGGAACTAACAGACAATTTGGGAAGACCTTTGGACTTTCATGGAACATATTTAGGAGTTGTGAGGCAATCTTATCTAGATTGGTGCTTCTTAAGCTTTAGTGTGCCTAAGAATTGCTTGAGGGTCTTGATGAGATGAGGATTTTGATTCAGTCTGCAGTGGGGCCTGGGATTCTGCATTTCAGACAAGCTCAAGCTCATGGCTGTTGGTGACACCGGTGGCCTGTGGACCACACTTTGAATCATAGGGTTCCAGATCTCAAAGGGATGGAAAATTCCTAATAGTGTCATAGTGCCTCTTTGTCTCTCTCTGTCTCTCCATCTCTGTCTGCCTGTCTTTCTTTCACACATATACCATCTCCGGTGTTCCTGGGAAAACATGGCTCTCCTATCCTCTCAGGGTGAAGCTGTGACAGAGAAATCCATAAAGGAATTACTCCTCTCTTGGTAGCTCTTCATGTCAGTCTTTGCTCTGTCCCCACCCAGGGAGTGTGGAGGTCATGCCAGGGAATGCTCAGTGGTCCATTCTGCGTGCTTTGGCCTGGGTATTAGAACAACAGTTTTCAGGGTGGGGGGAACCAAAGGCTCTTTCTCTATGGTTGGCCTCAGAACTCCTTCTCTCAGGAAGATGGAGAGAGGCAGGAAAAAAAAAAGTTTTAAATGGTATTTTTCTTGAGAAAGGTCGTTCTGGGGAGCCAAGCATTAATTGAGTACTTGATTGTGCGAGGGTTGTGTGGTAAACTCCCTTGTTTTCCACAGATGTTAAAGGACTCTGAGCCAGAGTTCAGGAAAAATGTTTTCCCGCATATCCACCCCTGCCCCAGAGGCTGTGATGAAGTTGGCAAAGGACCTGCAGGTCAAGTGGGGCTCCAGCAATCTCACAGAAACACACGAATTCACAGAATCTGAAGGGGAAAAAGCGGTGACGGAGCATCTAACATGAAAAGGAGAGGAAGAAAGAGGGAAAGCCCAGTCAACAGAGCACCTCACTTCCACCCTGGCAGAGCCCTCTGCCAGGAGCTTTGGTTACCACTGGTGATGAAGGAAACCCTCTACTGCTTTCTTGTCTGGGCAGATGCTTCTTTTGCTGGGGGGTACTTCTTGCCTCTGATACAGCCCATCTCACTAAGGAGTACAAACTGTGGAAGGACTGTCCTCACTCTGAGCTGAAATCTGCCTTTCTGAAAACATCCAGGCTCAGGACTTTTATGCTAATGTTGCCCTCCAAAGCCTCAGGGAATGAGACATTATTATATCTCTGTAGTGCGTCCCACAGTTAAAGCATATCCCGGCACACCCATGGGCCCATCTGATCCTCAGAGCTGTCTGAAAGGAAGCAGGGGGACAATATTTCTTCCAGGGTTTCAGATAAGCAAGTGGAAGCGTTGCTCACAGTAGAAGTTGAGAGCACAGGCTCTAGAGTCTGACTGCCTGGGTTCACAGCCTGGCCTCTCATAGTTGTGTATCTTTGGACAAACTCCTTGACCACTCTTATCCTGCGTTTCCTCTTCTATAAACTGGGCATAATGATGTTACATACTGGAGAGGGTTGTGGCAAGGACTAAATAAAAGTAGAGTGCTCAACCTTTGGTTTATAGGGACTTCCCTTCTGCTACTGAGGAGGGAGAGGAGAAAAAGAGGGAGGTTAAGTGATTTTCCCAAGGCCATAAAATGATGGCACCAGATCTAGAACTCAGATACCCTGATGCCAATTCCAATACTTTTTCCATTACAGTCGACACTTTGCATTCATAAGCCCATCAGAAATGGAAATTCTCCAGTGATCCTCACATTGGCAGGAGCTGTGTACACAATAGGAAGATGAATAGTTCTAGAGAGTTTCACCAGCTCAGAATAGTTTATAGCTTCTTTCGTCTTCCCTTGTTTGTTCTTTCTTGTCTGTTCCATATCAACCCAGATGGGAAACTTAACCCTCAGTTTCCACCAAAAAAAAAAAAAAAAAAAAAAAAAAAGAAAAAAGAAAAGAAAAGAAAAAAATCGTCTCAGCTGGTCTTCCTAATACTTTGAGTTGGTCACTAACACTCTTAGTTCTATAGCTGACAAAACTCAGAGAAGTTAAGTAACTTGCCTACGGGTCAGACACCCATTAAGTAGGGACTCAGCTAGCTCCTTCCTCTACACCTGTGTGCCTCCAAGCTTGCAGGTGGCAGCTAACACCTGGGGGACCTTAATCAGATTTTTTAGGATGTCACAATAGGCCAAGAGGCTGGGCAGGCTTTTTGTCTAGCCCCTCGAGAAATAGGCCTGTGGGAGGACACCCAGAAGAATGTGAGGGCATGAAGGGGATTCCAACTGAACAGGCAGAGCAGGTTTCCACAGAGTTTGGGATGAGAGTGAGTGAATGGTCAGGACAGGAGTTCCATCTGTATTCCAGAGGGTAAGACTGCACCACCGTGCATTTATGAATCCAGCCACGTGAGTATCCAGGCAAGCTAGAGAATCCACAGCTCAGGAGTTAAGAGTAAGTAGGAGTGCCCCACTGGGATCAGATGTCAAGGGTTTACAGATATGATGAGGCTCAAGGGAAATAGCTGGAGAGGTGGAATATCCTAGGAGTCAGGAGAGAATTCTGAGGCCATACTGCCTGGGTTATCATTCTAGTCCCCCACTTGTTAGCTGTGTGACTTTGGCCAGTTACTTAAATTCTCTGTGTCTCATGTTCCTCATCTACAATACAATAGAGTCTCGATCATAAATTTGTTTTGAAGATTAAATAAAGGAGAAGGAGGAAATCAACCCCAACATCTGTGAACTGGCCTCCAGTAAAAGCAGGGCTGCGCTGTTGTTAGGTGTGGGCCTAGCAGTTGTAGGTAGGCTGTGGTGTTTCTCTTGATGAACATAAATAACCTCATAAATAAGCCGTCCTCCAAAAAAGGGTAGCCTTTTTTTCCAAGCATATATGAAAACAGTCACTGTGCAAACCACAAAAATATTAAAAGTCCCTCCACCCAGCTAATATAAGTGATGCTACCACTTTACCAATTACTTCTTTAGCTTCTTTCTATTACTCCCTCTTTCTAGATAGGATTCACTAAGATATCCAATCAAAATTATACAGAGCAAACTCTGCCTCCTTTGAAACTCTCCAAAATCACCCAACCCTGACTTTCTTCCTATCGATCGGTCCCTTTAAACATCCTTTACTGCAATACTCCATGGTTCCGTATGACGTGTGTTCTCTCTCACTACAACGAGTCAAGTAACCCAGTGTTCAGTTATAGATGTGTTCCTGGTGGTCTTTGACTAGAGGGCATGGGCATACATTAATAAATGGAAGCATGTAGAATAGTTTCTAGCACAGAGCAAGCGCCATGTCAATGATGCCATCATAATTACTGGTTAGATTGCCAAGGCAGCCTTAGGGACAAGAAGATCCAAGAGAGAAAGCTACAGGACAGAGGCCAAGTAGAATAGTAGATTTACAGCCAAGAGACTTCAATTTAAGTGCCAACCTACCGTTCAAAATAGTAAATAATACTTTATTGCAAACATCAAAAGTGCCAGACAGAAAGTGAATGTTTGATGTAGAGGGTCTCAGTTATTTACTGTGATACCATGGGCAAGTTCCTTAATCTCTCTGAGCCTCAGTTTCACCATTTGTACAAAATGAAAAAAATAAAACGACTTCTAGGTTTGCTGTAAGGTTCCAAAAAAACCCCCATAAATGTGCTGTAGGCTACTAATTTTATTAAAATGTTACTTGGATGGGCAAAGTCTAGATGATAGGCATAAGGTAGTCCTATAATTCCAACTTGAACCCACAGTTGGCAAAAATGCTCAAAAAGCTAAGTTGATTTAAAGTAAGTTTGCTGAAATTCCTGTATTATACCTTCTTATAGATGAGGCCTATACTTGAACTCTGAATTTTGTTGCTCTAGAAGAATGGTGAAAAGACCTCTATAAGGAATCCCTTCCTTGGCCTCGTTTCTGTAGTTCCTTTTCCAGGGAGACTAAGAATGATGAAACATGTTTGACTCTTGCTTATTAACATGAGCAAGACATGTATTTGAGACCTGGTTTCTCAAAATGGGAATAAAGTCAATACCTACCTTTTTTATTTGTGGTGAGGATCCAACAAAAAAGTGTCCATGTTACTGTGTTACAAACTATGAAGGGGACACTCTTAGTCCCTCTTAGGCTGCCTTCCATAGAGTAGTCTCTCACTTGGGGACTCAGTTGTCTGCTTTCTGAGGGCCAAGCTATTCTCCATTGACCAAGATGCTTGCTCATGAGAGTTTCCAAGAATTACCACTGCCTGTAAAACTATCTGCATCAGGGAAGATGCAGGGAGCCCCCACAATGCGCTATGTGAAATAGGCTTCTTCCCTAACAATCCAAAGGAAACCTGTCTGGGTTAACATGGGGCTCTGTGCCACAAGTCACTCCAGGTTTCCAACAACTTCTTTCTGCACCATCCCTAGAGTGCCATTTTTTTTTTTCTGGCTGTGACTAAGTAACTGTCTTATCAGATTTCCAATCTGCAGGGAGGAAAGAAAATGGGCCCTACATAGGGAACATTGTCTTTAGGGAGGTGACCTGGAGGCTCCATGTATTCACTTACTCTTAATCATATTCCACACTTCAAGGAAGGATGAAAAAATGTAGTCTCTAGCGGGGTGATCAAATGTCCGGTTTCAATTTGGGAGTTTTATTAATCTAGGTTCAAGATCAAGAATAATGGAAGCAAGGAAAGCATCAGGGAAATGAAGACTGATCAATTCGCCCGTTGGGTCTCTGAGCCTGTGGCTGTATCTATACTGAGTAAATATCTGGATGGAAAGCAGAGTGAACTTATTCAGATGCTTGAATTATCCAATGCCAAAAATCAAATATTTGGAATCATCCCAGTGAATCTTCATATTTTTTTATTTCTTTCTAGATCTTGGCACTACAGAGACAGAATCCTAGCCACACAGCTCACTACATGAACACCCACATGCACCCACACACATATAGACATTGTGTGTTTATACAAACCTTTATACAAATGTAATATAGATTTATGCTTGCACAGATCTTAATTTTGTACTAGTGGAACATAAGTCTTACCTAGTTACCTACCTCTTTTCATTGGGATCACACCATTACTGAACAAAGTAAATTCTTAGAAGCCAGAGGTCTAGGTTTAAATGCAGCCTCTGTCATTGATGCACATTGAAACTCTGTATGAGTTACTCCATTTTCTTGACTTCTGGTCCACATTCCGTAAAATGAGTATTACACAATCTTGTCTCGAAATATTATGTTGAACTTAAATACAAGGTCATACTTATTTGCCTCACTAACACTGCAGATATACTTGGTACATAATCAATATTAACTGTTATTTTTTATGAGGAAAATGAGTGCCAGTGCTAGCTAATGGCAGGGAAGGAATTTTCCATCCTCCTCCTTAATATAAATAATAATCCTTTCTAAACTTGTACTGCTCTCAGCTATACGTATTTAAAAAAAGAAAATTTGTTAAGATAATTTTTCAAAATTAATTGTTTATGGAAGCATAACATAGATACAGAAGAGTGCATGAATCATAAGCATATATATCACTGATTTTTCCAAATGGAATCCTGCCCATGTCATCAGCACTCAGATCAAGAATCAGAACATTGCCAACACCCTAGAAGCCCCTGCATTACCCTCTCTGAGAATAACTACTATCTTATATTATAGATTAATTTTACCTTTTTATACTTTATAGAACTAGGATCACATATAGATAGTCTTTGGCATTTTTTTTCACTCTATGGAATGATTGAGACATTCATCCATATTATTGAATGTAGTTGTGGCTTTGCTCAATCACTCTCTGCCGTACAGTGTTTCGGTGAATATACTACAACCTATTGATCTATTCTACTCTCAGTGGACATTTGGGTGGTTTCTGGGTTTTGGCTATTTTCAATAATGCTGCTACAAACATTCTTGCATGTATCTTTGGTGAAAGCATTTCTTTTGAGTACATATCTGTGACTGGAATTTCTCAGTGTTAAGATTTGTACATGTTTACCTTTTCTAGATCTGTGATGCAGAAGATAGTAGAAGTTTTTAAATAAGATTTTTTAAAATAAGATTTATTTATTAGAGAGAGAGAACTTAAGAGTTGGGGGGCAGAGGGAGATGGAGAGAGAGCCTCAAGCTGACTTTGAGCTGAGCAGAGAGCTTGACATGGGGCTTGATTTCATTACCCTGAGATCATGACCAGAGCCCAAACTAAGAGTCAGACACTCAAGTGACTGTGCCACCCAGGTGCCCCAGTATTCCCTATTTTTAATTTGTAGAACCTTGAGAGACTTTGATAGTTCTCTGTGCTTCTACTCTCTCTCACTGCACAGGTATGTCCTGGAATCCAGGGATATACTCTTATTCTTTGGGTATATGGAATAATAGCTTCCAGATAACCCAACGTATTGGTTATCTATTGCTATGCAATACATCCCCTCCAAACATAGAGGCCTAAAACAGAAGTCTATATTAACTATCTCTCATAGTTTTTGTAGGTAAGGAATTGGGGCATAACTTGGCTGGTGGTTCAAACTGAAAGTCTCTAATGAGATTGAATCAGATGTTGGTCTGGGCTACAGTCTCTGAAGAGTCAATTCAGGCTAGAGGATCCACGTTCAGGGCGGTTCTCTCCCATAACTGGCAAATTGGTGCTGGTTGTTGGCAGGAAGGATCAGTTTTTCTCCACATGAGTCTATCCACATGGCTGTCCGAGTATCCTGACCACAGGGTAGCTGGCCTCCTCCAGTGTGAGCAATCCAAGAGCCCAAGGTAGAAGCAGCAATGTGTTTTATGAGTTCCCCTTGGGTATCACGGTGTCACTTTCTCAATATTTTATTGACCATCCAAGTCATCCTTATTCAACAGGAGAGGGCTCTAAAAAGGGCATGAGTATCAGAAACTGAGGATTATTAGGGGCCATGTTAGAGGCTTGCCACCACACCATTAAGCCCTTCCTGTCACCAGATAAAGACTTTTCTAGGATAACTGGATCCCCAAGTGATTAGCACAGGGAATAGGTAAATTTTGATGGACAAAGAAAAGAAGATAAAATACACAGAATAAGTAAGTCCAGGGAGAAAGGCAGGCCTGACTATAGTAACCAAGAGGCAGTTAGTTGTAACATTTTGAGTATCTGAGCAGGAGTAAAGGAAAATATGTTTGGAGCAACGGTTTGGAAGATTATATGCATCGGTCCAGAAAAAATTTTCCTTTGTTTACTAATTAGATTATGTTTTCAGACCATGAAGACTAAACTCTGGCATTGTTTGCCTAAAAGTGATAGCCTGAATTGAGTATTCTCAAAGTTTCTCACAGGTTATTCAACTTGTCATCCATCCATCCTTGTTTCTACACCTTACTAAGCATCTGGCAAATGCCAGGTCTATTCCAGAGGGTGACAGGGAGTGCAGAAATAAGCAGACACACAAACCTGACATAGGGAATGAGGGAGAGAAAACTAATATTTATTGCGTACCTACTGTGTTCCTTTACACTTCATATTTATTGTTTTAAATAATTCTCATAACGACTCCAGATATTGGGCATAATCGTTCCCACTTGGCAAATGAATAAACAGACTTGAGAGTTCATTTATTTACTCAGAGTTGGAGCTGAAAAGCGGTGAAGCTGAGTGCTCTACAGATAACAATGGTACAAAGTAGAAAGAGATTAAATGCCAAAAAAAGGTCTGTATGCAGTACAATGGCAGCTCAGAGAACAGAGTGAGTTTTTCGGTCTGGGAAGGTAAGAGAAGGCTTTGTGGAAGAGGCTGCAGTTGAGCTGGATCTTGATACATGAGTAGGAGATAATGCAGAAAGGTCACATGTCAGGAGTAAAGAATATCAAAAACAAAGGCCTGAAGGTAGGAATGGGCATTAGTAATGATCTAAACACAGTGACACGCAGGGACATATACATATAATGTGGCTGGAGAAATGTGCATGAAGGAAAGAGCTGGCTGACAGAAGTGAAAAAAAGGAGTTGGGCGCACAAAAACAGCAGACAGACACGAGAGCTAGCTGTTCTGTCATGTGACAGGAAGACAGAGGAGGCTAGATCATCATTGTGCACCGGAGGGGGAACTCCTTTCAGGCTTCTTGGATATTCATCAAGGTTATTACTAAGTAAATTATGATTGCACCTTCACACCCAGCAATAATCACAAAAGGACTGGCAAACTATATAAGATTATTCAAATTACTGAATAAGAATGAGGAATGCCATTGGTTAGAAATAAGGGCAATAAATGTACTGATGGTGAAGTCTGCTACTAGTTAAAGACAGAAGAAAAACTATGGGAAAAGTCAGCAGGCCCCAGGGCTATTGATTCCCAGAAAAAAAAATCTAAGAATCTCAGAGTGTAGAGTGGCCTTGAGGATTGTTTCCTCTAAGTTTGCAGTTTATATTAAAGAAAACTGAGGTCAGAAAGTAGGAGTGACTTATTCTTCTAGAGCAGAGCTCCTTCTAAGACACCTTAGCCTTTTGAGAAGAACAGGGTACAATCTCTGATACCAAGAAGGCCATAAGTATGACAGTGCTATGAAAATCATTGGTTGTAAAACAAGTCTGTTATGAGTTGAGTTGTGTCTTCCCCAAATTCATAATTTGAGATTCTAACCTCTAATACCTGAGAACCTGGTCTTTTTGGAAAGAAATTTGGTGCAGATAAAATTAAGAGAAGGCCATACTGGAGTAGAGTGGGCCCCAAATCCGGTATGATTGGTGTCCTTATTAAAAGGGGAAATTTAGACATGCACACAGGGAGAATGCCATGTGAACATAATGGCAGAGATTGGAGCAATGTGTCTATAAGACAAGGAATACCAAAAGTTACCAGAAAAGCACTAGAAGCTAAGAGGGAGGCATGGAACAGTCTCCCTCACAGCCCTCAGAAGGAACCAATCCTGTGACACCTTGATCTTATACTTCTAGCCCCCTGACATTCTTATTGTTTAAGCTACCTAGTGTCTGGTACTTTTTATGATAGCCCTAGGAAATGAATATAATCACTAAAAGAAAGGTTATATGGAAGCCACAGGAAGTAGGCAGTGTGAGGAAGGAACAGGGGATTAATGAAATAATAAAGTCATTCATTAATCTCTCCAAATGCTGTGTGTGCATGAGGCACCTCACCAGGTCCTAGAGCTGATAAATGAAGTAGAATATAACTCTTCTGCCTTTGACAAGTTCAGAGTGTAGTCAAGTTAGGTTCACAACAGAAGTAAATATGGGGACCCAAAGAAATGAAATAGGCAAAGATCTGGATGCAGAAGGTAACATCTGAGCCAAGCTTTGAAGGATGAGTGTGTTTGCTTGCTCGTTGCTAAATGGAACTGGTTATTTCTGCTACTAGAAAGAGCTTCCTAAAATCTCCATCCCAGTTCACAAAGTCTTCAAAGAGACAAAATCACAGACTTGCTGCTAAGTTTTTGCAATCCAGGATTTCAGACAAACAGCCTCAACAACTGAGGCCAGTTATCTCAATTTCCTGCCCCAGTTGGCCTGCCATTTGTAGGAAAAACAGGAACAGAGATGCTGACCTCTGGCTGCTCAGCCCAAGTCCCCTTGGAGCTTCAGGCTCGTGTAAAAACTGGCTTCAGAAACTCACCCCAGTGGGGGGTCTTCCTATTCTGGCTACACAGACCTCTCTGCAGTGCTGAAATGTCAGAATCTGTTATTTATGCATAAAAACAACAACAAAAATAACCTCTTCTTTCCAAATATTCCATGCATAGGAAGCCAAGCCTTCAGTAGGTCATTGCTACGACATTTTAAAGAACTATGCTTCCAGGCCCTGGAACAGGAGCCAGGTCTGCTGGCCTGGGTCTTGAGATGTCATGGATGTCTCATACTAAGGACCCCAAGGCTTCCGAATTTGAGCTCTCGGCAGCAATTGCTCTGAGTAATGTTGGTAAGAGTATTAGAACAAAGAACAGAGCCAATTGCAGCTGGAGCCACATCTGCCTCTGTGGAATGATGTCAAGTGTGTTAGGAAGAAGGCAAGGGGGCGTCTCTTAACTCTAATTGCTTCCCTACTACTCAATCATGCTCCCTGAAAGTCCACTCAGATTATGGACATATTCCTTTAGGTTTATGAGCAAGAACAATGGGAAAAGAGAGGGTCTGCATACAAACCAGCAGTCTTGACTTGGTTGATTACATCAGAAAACCTTTAAGCAGAGCAAGTATAGTCAGTTGCCCCAAGCCCTAGGCTTTTCCTAGAGTATTGCATCAAGTCTCATTCAGTGGTTTTTACCTTCAAGCACTTGTTTTGGTAACTCCTGCTCAACTCATCCATACATATGGGTAGAAATATTGTAAAACTTTCACCTCCAGTTCATACCTTTCTCTATAAGCTTCTGATGTTTCTATCTAACTTCTATTCTGTCTAACTAACTATTCCTGCGTACCTGATCTTCAACCAATTCATCATCTTTTGTCACAAAACTATCCCTCTCCAGGGTTTTCTTTGTCCTACTTCCCAAACTGGAAAACTGGAAATCCTTGACCCTTCCCTTCCTAACATATTAAATCAACAACCAAGGTTTACTAACATTACTTCCTAAAAGTTTCTTTTAACTGTTCTTCCTCTCATGATTTCTGATAATTCTCCAATTCAGGATTACATCATCTTTTGCTTGCTAGAACAGCTTCCAAGAGGGTCTCCTTATTATCAGCTCATCCCTTCCTCATCCATTCTCTACTTAACTGCTGAAGTATCTTTAAAAAGTGTAAATCTTAACTCAAAAAAATATTACTAGAAGGAAAGTACTTTAACATAATAACAACCATATATGAGCAACCTACAGCTAACATTGTATTTTGTGGTGAAAGACTGAAAGCTTTCCCTCTGTGATCAGGACAAGCATGCCTGCTTTAGCTTGCTTTCTAGTCAGCATAATAGTGGAAGTCCTAATCAGAGTAATTAGGCAAGAAAAAGAAATAAAAAGCATCCAAATTGGAAAGACAGATGTAAATTATCTCTGTTTGCAGATGACATAATCTTATCTGGAGAAAATCCTAAAGATTCCACAAAAATCCCCCATTAAAGCTAGTAAGTGATTCAGCAAAGTTACAGAATACAAAATCAACATGCAAAAAATCAGTTGCATTTCTGTACATTAAGAATGAACAATCTGAAAAGAAAATTAAGAAGATAACAGCATCAAAAAGAACAAAATACTTAGGAAAAAATTTAACCAAAACAGCAAAAAGAATTGCACACTGAAAACTGTAAAATATTGGTGAAAGAACTGGAGAAGACACAAGTAATGTAAAGACATCTTGTGTTAATGGAAGGAAAGTCTTAATATTGTTAGGATGTCAATATTACCCAAACCTATCTATAGATTTAATGCAATTCCTGTTAAAATCCCAGTATGGAAATGGAAACACCCATCCTAAAATCCATATAAAGTCTCAAGGGAGCTGGAATAGCCAAAACAATCTTGGGGGAAAAAAAAGAACAAAATTAGAGATCTCATACTTTCTGATTTTAAAACTTATTGCAAAGCTATGGTAATCAAAACAATGAGGTACTTTATATGTCTATAAGATAGACATATAGCTCAAGAGAACATTGATAGGGTAATTAACCCTCATATATATGGAAAATGATTTTCAGCAAGAGTGCCAAGACCATTCAATGGGAGAAATGACAGATTTTTCAACAAATAGTGTTTAGAAAATTGGATATCTACCCTCCCAAAAGTTGGATCTTTACCTTACACCATATGGAAAAATTAACTCAAAATGGATCAAAGATTTAAATATAATAGCTAGAACTATAAAAATTTTAGAAGTGTATATATATGTAAATGTATATATTTATATAACTTACTTTTATTGGTGTCTTCACATGTTATTGTCAAAGGTTAAAGAAATTCTACTATACAAAAGAGGAAACTGAGACTAGAGAAAATAAGAAATTTGCTTAAGATCAACTAGGTCTTAAGTGGATGCTGAGCAGAACGTGACTCTTAAGGTCAGACTTCTGGCCAACACAAAGAAAACCTTATAAAGAACTCAGACTTTAAAATCAGAAAGAACACTGACTAAAGTTATAAAATTGGATGTTTTTAACCTTTCTGTTGACTCAATGTCCTCATCATTAACATGAAGATAATAATAACTGACCTTTTGCAAGTCACAGAAGGTGAAGACTAATTTAAAGGAGGTGGGGACAAAGAAGAAGAAGAAAGACCTATGACTTAGCTCTTCAGGCTCTCCAGAGCCACAAAAATTCACAGCTGAGTCTGAAGAGCTGCGTGGGGAGGTGATACCTAGCTCTGGAAATGGGAGGAGATGGAAATAGAAATAAAAGAGGGAAGGAAAAGTAAAATGAAGGTGAACTCTGTTTCAAAAAAAGTGGAGTGAGAAAAGATTTTGAAAAGTCTTTTGTCTCATTTATCAATGAGAAAGGAATTAGAAATATGTATATCATGTAAATTACCTTAAAAACAATTCTGAGTGATTTCCAAAGACAGTGTGACATAGCATAGAGAGTACTCTGAACTCCAGCTCTGGTTTCACAGCTTCCTACTCTTGGTGACATTTGGACATGTCATAGAGGTGTTCCAAATTTCCAGTCCCTTTTTCTATAACAGGAATATTAATACCTACTTGACCTCCTGGTAATAACAAAGCCAGAAAGGGAGGTACATATTACTTGAAAAGTTAAAATGCCATTTGGGTCCAGGTTAAAAATCACTTTTCCTAGCCAGAAGACCCACACAGCACTTCACTATTCTGAGCCTGTTTACTCACCTGTAAAAGACTTAAAAACAGAATCTACACCATAGATTTGTTAAAGAGATTAAATGAAACAGTGGCAGTAAATGCATAGCATGGCACCCGGCACATATGAAGGACTAAATAAATGGCTGTGTTCATGGTAGATACCAGCAACAACAGCAAAAGACACATTTCTTTACTGCTAGAAGGGAAAAAAAAAAAGTAAGATCTATGGAGAATTCTAGGAGAAGAATTCACGGCAATTTTTAAGAATCTAGCTTGGTCTTCTTAAGTTCTTACCCCAAGTGACAGCAAGAAAATGGCATGCTGGAGGTGGTGTGTGTCTATGTGATTTTTTTTTTTTTTTGACTCTACAGGGTTAGAAGCTTCTTGTCTCCTGTGATTGAACACCGCCAAGATATTGGATCATTTCCTGAACTTCATTTATTTAATAACTTATCTTTTATTGCCTTCCGTCCTTCAAAGCGGCTGGCCAGTCTCATTTCCCACCCCCATCCTACAAGGTCTCACCTCTTTAATCATTTGGATAATGCTGAGACATACTACAAACCATCTTAATGGAGGGCTGATAAGTGAAGGCCATTTTCCTCCCGTCTGCTTCTCTACCCAGCACTATTTCAGATGATTTTCTATAATCCCAGCAAATCACTCATGTCATTCCCCCCCACAGTCACCTAGTTAATATCTCCAGTCAACAGGTTTCTTTTGGCTCTTTTGTCTAGGAAAGCTGGCTACACAAGGCCCCAGAACTCCAGAGGAAGGGGTCTGTACCTGGAATTTGTACAAACTAAGAGTAACTGCAAGAGTAACATTTTCACTAGTTAATATAAATAGCTACCATCTCTGAGCCATCACTGTGGGCCAGGCACTGTGCCAAAACTGTATCTGTATTGTCATGTTTAATTCTTATAAAACCTAATAAGGAAAAAAAAAACCTACTAAGGAAGGCTCTCATGTCCATTTCATGGATGGAGACACTTATAGTCTGGGCCATAGCATTATCCAGGAATTTGGTTAGCAATGGACATTCTCCAGCTCTACCACAAAGCTAGTGAATAGGAATCTCTGGGGGGGGGGGGATGTTCAGGAACTTATGTTTTAACAAACTCCCCTGCTGATTCTGCTGCAGACTAAAATTTGAAAAGCACTGGACTACAAAAGGTGTGTAACTTGCCAAATCCACAGACCTAATAAGTGACAAAGAGAAACTCAGAAATCAGAGTCTGACTCCTAATCAAGTCAGAGTGGCTCTCTATAAACATCTATTATTTCATATAGTAGATATGGAGAAGTATCTCAGTTCTGGGATTGATTTAACTGAGTTTTATAGTTTTAGCTCTTACATTTAGGTGTTTGATGCATTTTGAGTTACTTTTTATAGATGATGTGATAGGGGTCCTACTTCATTTTCTGTATGTGGATATCCAGTTGCTCCAGCATTATTTGTTGGTTCCCTTGTCAAAAATCAGTTCACCATCCCCCCAGTTATTCTGAAGCAAATACAAGACATCATGTCAATTCATCTGTAAATATATCAATATGTACCCCTAAATTTCAATGCCCCATGTTTTATCTATCTTATCACTGATCCTCACAACAACTCTCAAGGTACCTTTATCCTCATTTAACAGAAAAAGACACTGGTGGCTTGGAGGGGTTGCATGACTTGCCCAAGATCAAGCAGACAGAGCCAGATCCAAAGGCTGTGTTCTTCCTATTATACCATCATCCAGTGTGGCCAAAGCACAGTGGAATGTGGTAATAAAGAGGACAGCCTGACCCAGGCAATGCTTGCCTTAAATTCCTTAAATGTATCATTTCATTCTAATGACTTCCCCAACGTCACAGGGCTAATTAGTGGCAGAAAAGGGACTGAAAGGCAGCCATCTGATTCCTGTATTAGGGAATATTGGAATTTCCTATTCCTAAAGCCTACTGGGCATTGAGTGTCAGATGATTTGCCTCAAAAAACAAAGGTATATAATAATCTCATGAGACTCTACAAGAATTACAGGAATGGGGAAAATGGGAGAAAAATCACTGAAGAATGGGATTTTTTTCCTTTTTTTATTGTTACTTAAATTTTTTTCCCTTTTTCCTTTTTTTTTAAAAAAGATTTTATTTATTTGAGAGGGTGTATGCAAGTGGGGGGAGGGGCAGAGGGAAAGAGACAGAATCCTCAAGCAGACTCCCCACTGAGCCAGGAGCCTGACAGGGAGCTCAGTCTTGTAACCCTGAGATCATGACCTGTACCAAATCAGGAGTCAGACGCTTAACTGGCTGAGCCACCCAGGTATTCCAAAAACTGGGACTTTTTCTGAACCTGCCCATGGGGAGCAGAAATTTTCAAAGATCTATAAGGCAACAAGCCATCCAACTTCTGAGTCAGAGGCAAGATACATGAACCAGGAATTGCAGAGCTTCTTACACGTTCTGTCATTTTTTTTCGATAAGGCAAACAGACTCAGAGTTGAACTCAGACTCACCTGCAATGTACTGTCTTGGGCTCCACAGAAACACTGTAGAGAGAAGACAGATCTAAGATAACTGGGGGGAGGAAAAATGTACAGCCTATGCTAGGATGGGTTAAGTATACATCAAAGGCTGAATCCCACAAAGTTAGGCAATGGAGAGGAGAGGACATGACCATCAGGACTGGTGGTCATCATATCTCCCATGTTGCCCTAACTCCACCTCTGGCAGAGAGCAGTCTTAGGAAAGGTTCTGATGGCAGCTGAGTATGGGGGTTGTAACAAAGCTTTAGGACCTGCTAGACCCTAGTTCAAGCTCTCACTCATTTACTAAATAGCTATAGGATCTTAGGCAAGTCATTTCATATCCCTAGGTCTTGGTTCTTCCTCTATCCACTGAAGGATATTGTGAGGATTTAACAGAGGGAATGGTCTAAAGCACATGACACCATTCCTGGGACATAGGGGAGGTTTCACTTGTGAATATTTGCATCCCTCCTGGTCTTTCTCAGATTCATATGAATTTTGGTCTCTGCACCACCTCTCTAAGTACTCTTTGGATCTCGGGACCTTGATTTTTCAGTATGGACTTAAATATTTAATTTCCCTATTGAGAGAATTTTAGAACTGAATTTTCAGAGGTTCTGCTTAGGAACAGAGGCCAGAGTGTTGATGGCAGAGTAGACGTCTGGACACCATTCAGTGTTCCCTTCTTCACATCACTGTGGTGTTCCTGAGATGTTGGTTGCCATGACCACCTAATTATTTTCTCTAGGTCTGACCACCATGACGAACTAAAACCCTTGCCAAACTCCCATATAAACAAGCAGCAGATGTCCAATTTGAAAAACATCATTCTTGAATAATAATGTTTGGTTTCCGATCTATCACGTGGACCCATCCCCAGAAATGGAGTTAGGGAGAGGCAACTCTGGGGGAGGCAGGAGCAAGAACTGGGATGCAGAAGGGGGCCAGAATTATGGTCTGTGCCCTGCCCTGGACCAACCATGCAGGAGGCACTCCTTCCTGACATGGCATACTGATTCATTTATGGAGTCACCAACTTTTGGCAATCTTACAACAAGCTCTCCACAGCCACATAGCAGCTGTGGAGGGAAAAATGAATAGCTTCTAGACTCACACA
This sequence comes from Spilogale gracilis, assembly GCA_004023965.1. NCBI lineage: Eukaryota > Metazoa > Chordata > Mammalia > Carnivora > Mephitidae > Spilogale > Spilogale gracilis. The sequence goes on from PITA01006814.1 coordinate 85,252, forward strand.
GGTGTGGGTACCCATGCCACTTTTGCCTCTGGTGAGCTGGGTGACTTTGGTCAAGTTCACTCCTCCGAGGCTCAGATTCCTCATACAAAATGAAGGTAATGATATCTGTCTCATAAAGTCATTGTGGGATTAAAGCAAAATGAATAGAGATGTAGCATAGGGCTTGGACATAGTAAGTCCTTGATGAATGTCAGTTATAATGTTGTTTTCAAATTATTACACAGCCGAATATACTCATTCTGCCATGATACAAAGCAGCAGAAGTGATTGCTTTTAAGAAACACAGAATATCATGCAAACAAAAAGTATCTTAGGAATGGTTTAATACACTGCTCTTATTTTATGGAGGACAGAATTGAGACTCAGAGCAATTAGGGCATTCACTTGAGATCACACAGTTAGGGAACAGCAAGGCTAGGAGAGAATGCCAGGGTTCTGACATCCAAGCCAATATCTTTTCCAGCATCCTATCATGCCTAAGAAAGGGAAGGAGGGAAGAAAAACAGCATTTATTGAGCATCTACTGTTCACTGGATATTCTTCATGAATTATTTCACTTACAGTAATAACAGAAGGTAAAGTATTACTACTTCTACATAAAAAATGGGCAAATTAGAATTTAATTTCCTTTCAAGAGCAGGAACTATGTCTTTCTTATCCATTCATGTATCCCCAGCAGGCAGAATAGTGCCTGGCATGTGGTAGGTGCCCAATAAATGTTTGCCAGTGAATAAGGAGAAATAATTTTCCAAAGCCAGATAAGCAGCCAGAGCCAGGACTTGAAGTAAAATCTGTGACTCCAATGCACATGATTTTTCTGAGCCGACTTTCTTATACTTTCTCCCCTAGGGGAACTAGGATATGCAGGAAGGAAGAAAGGAAGAAAAGATTTCTTCTTTGAGAAAGTTGTAAGTTCCAAGGTATTACACTAGGTGCATTTATATATGTTATCTCATTTGCTTTTTGCAACCACAAGGATAACTGTTTTCCTTTTTGTTGGAAATTGAGATGCAGAAAACTTCAGTGTCTCTTCCAAGGTAAAAGAGTGGTTAGGAAAAGCAAGGATTCAGATTCAGTCCCAGACTTTCACTTCCATCCTGGACTTCTCTCATAAAATCATAGTTGCTTACAGAATGGGCCTTTAAGGAGGCTGGTGGCGGAACAGGAACATATCAGGCCTGTCATACAATGGGGGAACAAGCATATCCCTTGCAGTTTGCCACTGAATAATCAGGATGCCAAGAGCTATGGTGGCATTTTGTGATCAAAAGCACCAAGACAGAAAGCTGGGAAGCTGAGGATGACTGGATGCTTGGTGACCCTGCCAAGACTTGCCAAAAACGTGGGAGCTACGTGTCTCCCCTCTCCCTCTCTTAAGCTTTTTATTAGTTTTATTCTGGTATCTGCAGTCAAAAGCATTTCTGTGTGATCTGTTGTACTTTTCAGGAATGAGGGTGTCGTAAAAACCATGTCACTTACTGTCTATCTGCTCCCAGACAGGCAAATATGTGTACTTCAGGAATTCTCAGGGTTCATATTTTTATCGGTGGGAGATATCTGTTGGTTGAAAGTGTCAGAAAGGGGGACGCCTGGGTGGCTCAGTTGGTTAAGTGTCTGCCTTCAGCTCAGGTCATGAATCCAGGGTCTTGGGGATAGAGTCCCTTGTCAGGCTCCTCACTCAGCAAGGAGCCTGTGTCTCCCTCAGCCTTCTGCTCCCCCTGTTTGTACACTCATGCGCTCTCTCTCTCTCTCTCTCTCTCTCTCTCTCTCTCTCTCTCTCTCTTTCTGGCAAGTAAATAAATAAAATCTTTTAAAAAAAAGAAAGAAAAGGGATGCCTGGGTGGCTCAGTTGGTTAAGCGAGGTCATGATCCCGGAGACTCGGGATCGAGTCCCACATCAGGCTCCCTGCTCGGCGGGAAGCCTGCTTCTCCCTCTCTCACTACCTCTGCTTGTGTTCCCTCTCTAGCTGTGTTTCTCTCTATCAAATAAATAAAATCTTAAAAAAAAAAAAAGAAAGAAAGAAAAGAAAGTGTCAGAAAGGAAATTGAACTAGGTTATATGAACGAGGGCACATTGTTATAGGAATAAGGAATATCTCATGGAACCAAAGTACAGGGATTCCACTGAGCCTGGCAGTAGTCTGGGACCAGGGCCTCAAAAGCATTTGGCTCTCTGTTTCTCTTTCATAATATCTGCTTTCCTCTCTACCACCCCTCCTCTCCCTTCCCATCTTCTTCCCCTCCTCTTCCTTCTGTCTCCCCTTTCTTTCTCCCTACTGTCTCTCTCACTGTTTGAAAAACAGCCTCCGTCAGCACCTGCATTTATACATAACCAGTTCAACCACTGGAAGAGGGACTGAATCTCAGAGCCCCATTCAGCATTTGTCAGAGGGCGGTTGTGACTGACCACACTCAGATCTGTGGCCAGTGCTGCAACACTCAATCCTTCCCTGGAGGAAGGAGGGCTGAGTAAGAACCAGGCTTCCTGGAGACAGACCCTGTACACCATGCAGATGATGGGGCAGAGATATTCTGAATAAATGGACTGGGGAGAGAGCCCCAAGCTGTTACAAACTCCTCTCTCTTTGCTCTTCCTAAGGTCTAGTTTCACTATTGTCACGGCCAGGTGGCAACTCTGCCCCTGCTCTTACTCATTTAACATTCAACAGATCTGAGGCCTTGAGCGGTGGACTGAGCTGGTCAGGTCACTGCACTCAGAAATTTTACACTTTCCCCCTTCAATTGTGTATGATCTCCCATACCCTTCCAAGAAGCATTCCTTTGCCTAAGCTTGTCTGTGATGGATCTTTGTCACTGCTAATCAAAAGCGTGCTGACAGATGCAGGAATGGGCACAGGGAGGAGACTGTTAAAACCGGCCCATCCCTGAATGTGAGCTGAGTTGGGAGTAGAACATGGAGTTCTAAGGACTCAGCCATATAGGGCTGGGGTATCAGCAATATTCATTAGGTGGTAGGAAATCAGTTGATTAAAAGATAATCAGTTGTCTTCTAGAACTCAGACCATTGCCCACAAAGTGGGAACTTTAGGTGGACCGGTAGAGAAATGTCCAAGTATTGCTACCTGTGGCTACCTTCTACTCGTATGTTAGTGATTTAGGTCCATCTGACAACAGGTGGAGAAGAATCGGGCAGGTTTACAGATCTGTTTGTAGAATTAATTTCTTTCTACCTATAGTTAGCTATTTGAACCCATGGAATCAGATAATCAGGTGCTTTAAGAATACAGCCTTAAATTTGTGCACCAATCAGGTTACTAGATACTGGGAGGATTTAGAATAACCCAGGAAGCCCGATGCCCCAAGATGCTTCTGAGTCTCTCAGCTGTGCATCTCTGTCTGGGAAAGTGGGAAATGCACATCTGGGTGAGCAGTGATGTGGGGAGAGGAGTCACAATGGTAGGAAAAGGTTTGCCTCACAGCTCCATATTATTCTTCAAATTCAAAGGCAAAGGTCAAGAAACGAAGATTTAGACCTATGTGCAGAATTCCTCAAATTGGGGGAAATTGATGCTACAAAAGTGAGGTCCAAATTCAAAGTGAAATTTTGGAAAGATCTCTGGTGTTCAGTACCAGCAAACTGAGTCTCTCCTGCATCCTCCCTACCCTAACCTTGTGCAATTAATAGGCTGGGCTAAGAAAGGACTTAAAAGTTGTACTGTAAGAAATGCTCAAGCTTAACAAATAGAGGCCTGTGTTCAACCCTGAAAGCAACTCTGCATCCATGTTCACGACTTGAACGGATATGAACTCTCAAGGTGGTACAGCCACCTATAAAGGAACCCCTCAACTCCACTTTCAATTTCAATGCCGGTTAACCTCGGCCTAGTTGATAGAATCCAGGGCAACTAGAATGACTGGTTCAAGGAACAAACAGATATCCAGGAGAGTGAGTGGCCCAACAGAATCAAATGATGCTCCAGACCACTGAATGTCTTATTGTTTCCCCCTCCCTCACTAGGTGAGTCTTGCTATAGTTCATTTCCCTGACCTTTGAGTAAGGAGAGTATGGGGCAGTTAAGTACATTATTTAGCTTTTAGCTTACAAAATCTTGAGGAACCACAGGGAGCTATGTTCAAGAGGAGGAAATGGCATTCATCAGAAAAGCTGAGCTTGGAAATCACTGGCCCAGCATTTCACCTCTGAATTCATCAGCTGGAAAGGGTTGATTTTGGATGAAATGAGATGATTTCTGCAATAATAATAGCTAATGCTTATTAAATCCTCACTAAATGTGACAGTGGTCTAGGAGTTTATGTGCATGACCCACTTAAGTGTCCCAACTACCCTATGAAGTAGGTATTATTATTATCTGCATTTTACAGAGGCAGTTAAGTTCCTTGTTTAAAGGTGAACTGAGATTTTGACCTATGGCTTGGGTTCCTCACCATTACATTTCATTTGTTTTTAGGTTACTTACCTTCCTGGATTTTGCTCCTACTCCTCCCATCTCTGCATCTTCTTAGCATTGATTTTTTTTAAGTGCGATTAACATACAATAACCAGTACAAATTGATGAGTTTTGAGATATGTTTACACCCATGAGAACATCACTGCAATTCAAATAAGGAACATAGTCATCACTCCCTCCTCCAGTTTTCCTCATATCTCTTTGTAATCTAGCTCTTCTCCCTCTCTCCCCCATTCCAGGCAACCACTGATATGCTTTCTGTCATTATGGAACAGTTTGCATTTTCTAGAATTGCCTGCAATTGGAATATTATATTCCAATATGTATATTGTATTCCAATATATATTTTCTGTCTGCCTTGATTCATTCAGCATAATTACTTTGAGATTCATGATTTAGAGTATGTCAATCATTTCTCCTTTTTAGTTTCTGTTACTTCATTGTATGGATGTTGCTATGTGCCGTAGTACACCAAGTAGCCTAAGTATAGCTACGATGAATATTCATGTGGAAATCTTTGTGTGGACATACACTTTCATTTCAACAAATATCTTGGAGTGTAAAGGCTGGGTGGTATGTCGGTGAATGCTCAAATTTTTAATCACTGTCCAGCAGTTTTTCAAAGTAGTAGTATTATTCTACATTCTCCCCAGCAACATTCGAGAGTTCCAGTTGCTCTACGTCCTTACCAACACTTGATATGATCAATCTTCTTAATCGTAGCCATGCTAGTTGTCATGTAAAAGTTTTTCATGGTGGGCTTAACTGGGGTTTTCCTAATAATTAATGATGTTGAGAATCTTTTCATGTGCTTATTTGCCATCTGTATCTCCTCTCTGTCAAAATGCTTCTACTAACAAATAATTTGTTCACTTTATTTTTATTGAATTCTTTATATTTATTTAGGCTTTGTTTTTGTTTTGTTTTGGTTGGTCCTATTTCTTCCCTCTAGAGTCAGCATTTTTCTCCAAGAACACATTCTACAAATTAGAACACAGATCAAAGGGCACCTGGGTGGCTCAGTGGATTAAAGCCTCTGCCTTGGCCTCAGATCCTGATCTCAGCCTGCATCCGGCTCTCTGCTCAGCGGGGAGCCTGCTTCCTCCCTTCTCTCTTCCTCCTCTCTCTCTGCCTGCCTCTCAGCCTATTGTGAGCTCTCTGTCAAATAAATAAATAAAATCTACAAAAGCTGGATAACCAACTTTTGTAGCAACATGGACTGGATTGGAAGAGATTATGCTGAGTGAAATAAGCCAAGTAGAAAATGTCAAGTATCACATGGTTTCACTTACTTGTAGTGCATAAGGGGTAATATAGAAGACAGTAGGAGAAGGAAAGTAAATGGGAAATAGAGTAATTCAGGGAAAGAAATGAAACATGAGAGACTTTGGACACAGAAACAAACTGAGGGACTTGGAGGGAGGGGGTGGGGGATGGGAGAGCCTGGTGGTGGGTACTGAGGGCACCTATTACAAGGAGCACTGGGTGTGGGCCATGGGCAATGAATCTTGGAACAGTGAAAAAATAAAATAAATTTAAAGTCAAAAATAAACAAACAAACAAATAAATAAATAAATAAAATCTTAAAAAAACCCCACAGATCAAGGAGATGAACATGGTTTAGTAGATAGGGCACAGGTTTAGAAATATCAGGTCTATTTGCACATGCATTTTAGCTCTGCTATTTGGTAAGTTAAGTTGCCTTGGGCAGTTCAATTCAGGACCTTGCACTTTGGTTCATATGTCTATAAAATGAATCTAAGGACCCTATCTCCTGCTGTTTCTACAAAGAATGAATAAAACACTCTTCTTAAATAAGAGGCCTGAAAAAATGTGAAGAACCCTTGTTAAGGCCATGTACTAAAAAAGAGACTACTTATTGGAATTTTGATTTTAAGAATTATTAGAATACTCTCCAGGCCAGATATTCCTGTAGAAGAATATTAGAGTGGCATCTTGTTTATTGTTTCCTTTTTTCTTTCTTTATCCTTCCCTTCTTTATGCATAATATACACAGTTTGAAAATGAGGTAGATCATTTACACACATCTGATCTCATACCCAATACCTGTTGTGGTACTAGTTACTCGCCAGGGAGCAAGGAACCCTCTGATCTCCAGGCTCCTCTTCTTGGTCATCCTGTTTTTAAACTGTCCTCATTCTTTTCTGGGTCCCTTCCTGTCTGTATCCTGCTCAGGTAGACAAAACAATGATCATTTCCATGTGGGTTATTTTTTTTAAAGCAATGGTAGAGAATTCCCAGTCTCTCTGTTTATAGAGAGGGGTTTATAGAAACAGACAGCCATCAACATCTAATGAGGGGGTCGTTTTCCTCCATTGCCCACAAAGCACAGAAGTAGCTCTGTGGATCTCTACCCCACACTCTGAGCTTCTCCATGGTAGTTGAGCTGCTTGTGCCATGCTCTTGGGGGTGGGCGAAAGGGCAGGGCAGGAGAGAGGCCAGTAGCTATTGCCCCCACTCTCTGACAAGAAAAGAGCATCTTCCAGAGAGGGCTCAACCTGCAAAAAGGCTCCCCTGCTGCGCAGGAATTATTCACTCTAGGACACACTTCCAGTTTACTAGCATCAAATCCCACTACCTGCTGAAAAGCTTAGAATAGGCCAGTTTAACTGCTTCATGACCAGTTTTCAGGAGCTACAAAATATCCTGCCAGGATTCTGTGCATATAATCGGTGCCCAGTCATGGCAGCTTCCTTCCTGATTCTGACTGCTACTCCCAAACAGGTATCAGGGAGCTCTCTCTAGGTTCCCCTGTGGTTGCTGTCTCATCACTACCACCATCCCAGGGACTGTATCAGTTCTTGTGAGGTCTGTTCCCTTAGTCTTACCTGCCTTGCATGAACCAAACTGAGGGCATCATAGGAGATGCAAAGGAGCACTTGAAATGTCTGACTTGCCAAAGGGATCAACAGCCTTCCCAGTGTTTTAGGGTCTAGGCTTTTCCTAAAGAACTTCTGGTATTCTCTACTCTGAGGAAAGGTGACATATCTTGATGAAAGGCTGGTGACATATCAGAGATAGCCATCTCTCTCACTAAGTGGAAAGCTTCTGGTCCTTTTGGTGGAGAAATTCATAGCAATAAACCTGCAGTAGATTACAAAGGGCATGTGGAAGGAGACATTGCATTAAACCCAGAGTCCTCTGGGATGCCACAGGAAGATTGGCTTAGACTCAAATGCTAATAGCCCCACTGATGAGCCTGGACAACCTGATTACACAGGGAAGGCATAGCCAAGTTCTGCACTCTTACCCAGGCGGCAGGAGCAGTCTTCCTGGAAAGGCTCCCTCCTACCTCCCATCCTCTCTGCGATAAGAAAACTTCCGGGAATCTGATTTCCTGCCCTCAGCAGCCTCTTCAAACAGAATGAATGGATTGAGAAATCACCCTTTTCACAAACCTCAGTGCCTTACCTTCAGGCCCCATAATTAGAAAACAAAACACTAAATTAATTGTTTTGTAGAGCAAAATGTTAACAATAGAATGAAGACAAAGCAAGGTTTAAGGGATGTCAGGAAACAGGATTTGAAGGAGTCTTGTGGAGAGCTGACCATGTGCCAGGCCCTCCCTGTTCTGGGTGGCTGATTCTCTGAGACAGGTTTTAATTTCCAGTTTATGAGTGAGGGGACAGAGGCTCATGGAGTTAAAAGCATTTGTCTCGGGCCACAGAAATTAGCAACAGACCTGAGTCTGATCATGAGTTGGTCTGATTTCCAAAGCACATGGTTTTCCCTGTGTGCTTTTTAGATTTTTGTATTGACTAGACCCCTGATTCCACGCATCAGTACCTCCCACAGCCAGCCCCTCTAGTCTCCTCCAGCCACGCTGTGCCTCTGGCCCTGAGGGGATACCAACCAATCCTTGTTTGCTCTACTCTGTTTACTTTTCCTGAAGCATCCTGACAAGCCTGCTGGTTGGAACTACCCAGTCTCTTCCCCTTCAATGCCTCCTGGCCTCTCTATGGGTCCCCTCAGGGCCCAGGGGTCTCTGTGGAGAAGAGTACCATCCCACAGTGAGAAGCAGGGTCAGAGCCTCCTGTTTCAAAGCTGGTCCTGCTGTTCAAACCCCATTCTTTGTTACTTTAGTGGAGGTGTTTGTTGGTTTGCTGGTCTGGGAGCACTTTTGCCCTTAAAGCTCCCTTGGTGAACACAAATAAATGACCTACCCTCAGCCCACTGGCAATTGAGCCTCTCTCCACCTCAGGGTAGTGGCTCCACCTACTTTTTTTAAGGGGTTCATTTCCCAGAAGCCTCTTAGCAAGGATGACTAAAACACGGTCTTAGCCTACTAATTTAAGCAGCTCTCAGCAAGGGGAGGGAGATAGACACTGTTATTCCGTGTTCAATTCAAGAAATGGAAGCCATTCTAGATGTTTCAAGTGGAAACACTTTTAAAATGGGGATTAGATGCTAATAAAATCATAGCAAGTTTCTGAAGGAGTAGGTTGTAGGCTCTAGTAATGACTTCCAGAGGGAGCTGCTACCACTGCCCCATCAGGAAGGTGGAAATCAGGAGGACCCAAATTGCATAGTGAATTCTAGATTCTAGAATCTGTAACAAATCACAGACTTTTAATCCAGGAATCAGAGAGGCAGCAATGGGAAGATGTTGTGCTGCGGTGAAGACGGACTCTGGGTAATCATGAAAATGTTGACTAGTTACTGGAATACAATGCAGAAAAATATCATGTCTCCACAACTCTGTATGCCAGCAGAAAATATCTAAAACAGCAGGATTTTCTTTGTCTCTTTTATACTTTTCAGCCCTTACATATGTGCATCTATTAGTGGAATTTCATTGGCATTTAGAACCCTATCTATCTACAGGAAGTCTGAAAAATGGACTTATACTACAGAAGATGAGCACAGATATTGGGAACATAATCTTCAGTGACTTCTATAAACTCAAGAACATATGTGTGCACTGAAGTATTGAGGAAGCATGCTCTACAAGGTATGACATGGGTCACAAAGAAGGGTGAGAACAGTTCTACCTGGGGTTGGGGGAAAGTGGCCAAAGAAAGACTCCTCCAGCTGGGTCTTAAAGAATATCCCTTAGCAGTTTGCCTCAAAGAAGACTGAAGGGCATTTGAGGCAGAATAAGCATTATGAGTTATGGCAGAGAATGAAAAAGTATAGCATACTTACGATCAGCCTATGCCTTTGTCTGAAGCAGAAGGGAAAAAGAGGAAAGCATTGAGCAATGAAGCCCATAGCAGGCAGGGCCCAGATGAAGGCAGACTCCTCTTGCTGCGCTGAAGAGCTCAGGCTTTCTCCTGGAAGTGATGGGGGCCTTTGGAAGGTCTTATACAGAGGAGGGAAAGGATGAGACGAGTTTTAGACACAACGGAAGGGGTAAGAATCAGGATAAAGAGAACATCTGGAAGGATGTTGCAAAATGGCAGACTAGACATGGTCAGGACCTAAACTAGAACCATCAATGCTGGAATGAGAAGAGAGGGCTTGCAATATATCAGAAAGTTGAATCAATCAGACTCAACCCAGCTAAAGTAATTAGGAACAATTAGTATAGGTGTACTGCATGCCAGGTTCTATCTAGATGCTCTGCATTTATGAATTCACCCAATCCTTACAAAACTCTGTGAAGTAGGCTCCATTATCAACCCACATCTACAGTGAGGAGACTGAAGCATGGCTGGCAAATGCCAGAGCTAGGATTTGAAACCAGGTAGTCTAGTTTTAGAAAATAAATATTCAACCAGTTTGCTATGAAACTGATAAAATTCGTTATCCCGTCTTTACTGATAAAATTCACTTTCTTGTACTTTATAATTCTGCATTTCACTTATGAATTCTAGCTTTGACTCTGAATCAGGAGGTCTTTTAACCTAGAGGTTTATGGATGAATTTGTGCAAGTCTAATGAATCCTGAAATTACAATCAAGTTTTTACATTTTTTTCAGCATTTGTGTAATTTTTTTTTTCTGGGAAGTGGTGGCAAGGCCTATCAAATGGGTTGTCAAGTATCCTCAAAAGGATCTTCAACCTAAAAATATACTTAAGGATACATTTAAATACATTTAAGAAAACGTTTGCCTGAGAGCAGTGGTTCCCAAAGGGTGATCCCTGAACAAACAGCATCAGCATCTCCTGGGAAATTGTTCGAAATGCCATTTTGGAGATGGAAGATGGCGGAAGGCCAGGTGATCGCATTTCAGGGAGTTCCCTGAAGTGTGCTCAATTCCTGCAAAAAACAATACAGGAACCCTGTGAGCACCCATGAAAATAGCCTGAAATGTGATATTTCGCACTTCTGGATCACCACGGGGGACAAGGACCATCGGCAAAGAGGTAGAGAGAGGTGAGAGAGATCCAAGGGTTACCCCCAGAGACAAGGGGCGTGGGGGAAGAAGCCTGCAGAGGCAACCCACTGGGAGGCAATACCCCAGCATGAAAGTGCTCTGTGTTCGGGGAACAACAGCACATTACGGTCTGATTCAAAGCGAGGCAGAGCCCGGAATGCGGCAGAGCCAGTGGCCTGGAGTCTATATTTCTGCCGCTGCAGCCAGGGAAATGGGGAACTGCAGAGAGAAAGAGTGCCCGGTGCTGTGCGAGGGAACTCAGAGAAGCCAGCGGTGCGGAGTCTATTTTTCCGCTGCTTCTTTTTTTTTTTTCTCTCTTTCCTCCGCTGCTTTTCTCCACCCCATGGGCCAGGCACGGACTCCCCAGGGAAGGCGATTTTGCGGACTTGCACAGGATGTGTGGGGCTGCAGGACCTCAGTCTCTCCTGCCTGGGGGTCACCAAAGACCCCCTGGGCACAGACAAGGTCGCGTGACCCAAAATCAGTTGCAGTTTTTTGGCGCAGGAGTGAAATGACAAGCGGGGGCTTTGGACAGAAATCAAACCAGCGTCTGTGCCTGCCCAACTGTAACAGGCTGTCAAGGGGGAGGCTGTGCGGCATCCCCCCATCATCCAGAGGGTTGCTAATTAAGGGCTCTCTCTGGGAAGGAGGTCTGGGCAGAGCAGACATCTTGCTCTGACCTGACTTCCTCAACAGCTGAAAAAGGCCGTAAAAGAACAACCCCCCACCCCCCAGAGAACTGAACCCTGACAACCTATGGTTACCATAGATTCCAGTCCCTAGCAAGGGGGCGGAGAGACACAGCCCAGGTAGAAGGGACTGAAAACAGCGCAGCAGGCCCCGCCCATGGAAAGCAAGCCAGAAGCTCAGGAGGACAAGACCCAAACTGTAAAACCCCAACATCAGGGGAAAGGCAATTTATTAAACTCCTGGCACTGCCCCCAAAACTGTACACTTTATTGATATAGTTTTTCACCTTATTTGCTTTTCTAACTTTTTTCTATTTTTACTTTTAAAGTTTCCATTTTAAACTTAAAAATTCATTCTCACGGTTTTTGTTCTTTTAATTTTTAACCCA